>JAAFCE010005724.1:21717692-21760732 GCA_013389805.1 Trigoniulus corallinus | reverse complement strand
GTTGTCTCGAATGTTCAGTAACTGGCTCCTGAGGTGCTCCAGACTGTCTTGAAGGACCTGCAACATCTTTAGGTGTCCCTGGCAGGGAAGTTTGACTTGTTTCATTATCATTTTTTGAAGTTTTCTGTATCATTGAATCAGGTGACTGCTGCCGTCTCGAATCTTTATTAACTGCCACCTGACATTTTTCAAGAATTTTGTTGACGAGGTCATCCTTCTTCAGTTGTTTCTCTTCCTGTTCGTTGAAATGTAAGTCCTGAAGTATCTTCTTTAGGGCTTTTTCATCCATCGTCTGCAGACTTTCTTCATTGTGTTTATTTCGTATTGCACATTTGCAGCATAATTCCGTATTATCTCTTGAGTAACATTTCTTACAGACTATGCTGTTACAGTTAGTACATCTACGTTCCTGTAGCAAAGAAAAGACAAAATACTTTGGTCTTATTTATTTTTCATCAACAGGTTTAGTGACCTGAGTGTTTAGAACCAATTAGGGAGCGGCGAGTTGCGTTGGACACACCAGTTCTCGTCTGATCACTGAAGTTAAGCAACGCAAGCCCAGTTAGTACTGACATGGGTGGTCGCTCAGGAAAGCTGGGTACTGCTAATACCCAATAATCGTCGCATTAGTGTAGTGTCTGTGCAGTATATGCATTAGAACTATACAGTGGAGGGGTCTCTAATGACCTCGTAGTTGACGGGACCTTAAACTCCAACAAACAACAACAAATGGAGTTAAAAAACGCAATCAAAGCTAGTAACAACATGGGTGTGCCGCTGAAGAAAACTGGGTACCACTGATACCCAAAAATCGTCGCATAGTGCAGTGTCTGTGCAGTCTGCATTAGAACTACTCGGTGGACGGGGCTTTAATGACCTTGTAGTTAAAGGGCCCAAAAAACACAAACAAACCAAAATTAAAATCGATTGGAACTCACTTAATGCACGAGGACCCACGTTCCCTATTGGCGATCTCCTACACTTCAGTTTTACGCGCCCGTGGCTAACCTGATGCTGAAATCCCGTTATTTATTCATCGTCGGGTCACTTTTCCTCTCGCGACGCGACTACAGGTGACGAGTAGATGACCTTCACCTAGGAATCTGCACGTTGGATGTAGAAAGGGTTCTTTTTCGCGGAAATGACATTGCACATACTCTACTGGGCAAAGACTCCCATCCGACGGAAGTCGTACTGGGCTCGCTTGCCCGAAGCAATTTTAGTCTGTTTCGTTGGTGTTTTAGGGCCCTTAGAGGTCATTAGAGCCCTGTCCACTGCGTAGTTCTAATGCAGAATCTGTACACACACTACGCTGTTAGGACGATTTGGGTATTAGCAGCAGGGCCGGCCTTAGGGGAAGGCGACCGCCTTGGGCCTCGCGCTGGTGAATTAAAAAAACTTGGGACTGGGGCCCCGCTATCGCCTGAGGCCTTGGGCCCCGCAAACTCTAGGGCCGGCCCTGATTAGCAGTACCCAATGTTCCCTATCGGTCATCCCTGGAAGTGCTATTTAGTGTTGCGTTGCTTAATCTCAGTGATCAGACGAGAACTATAGGTTGAAAATCCCTTATCTAATCTGAAACCTCTGAGGTGGTTGTCGAGCACGCCACCTATGTGCCACTCAGACGGGATGGTAGCCAACCTTACCTCTTGAGAACTAATACAGCAAGTCATACTCATCAGACTTTTATTGCAGCATTGGCAGCGTTTAATTTTTGCATTTCTTGAAGTCTTTTCCTAATTTTAAGAAAGGAATGTAGTCAAATATTATGACTGTCAGTCGGAATATTAGTAAAGTTGGATTCTTCGCTCACCATTTTGTCACATTGATTGGTATAGGACGGTTCCCTTTTCCCCTAGTGTTGTCCTCTCGTCCACATTTTTCTCCGTCTCCTTTGGTTCTACGTATCCCGTTGCCTGAATCGATTTAAATGGCTGTAAGAAACTCGCACCTTATCTGAGGTGACCGCAAGCTAAATATTGGATGATTTAACTTACCTTGTCAAAAGCCTTGTTATGATGTCTCTCCTTGAAGGCCCGTTGAGGTCCTCATTAATTTGTCAAGTTTCTCTGTCAACGTTTCAGAGAATGTTGTTCATCTAAGGTACGAGTTACAGAAAGTTTGCACTTGTTTTTTAGTCTCGACAATCGTTCCAACCGAGGGGTATAGTCTGGTGTCACCACATCACACATTTATTATCTTATCCTAGTTATTTATACGACGGATATATCTTTCTGTTTCCTTTCTTATCACCACCTTTTAGGTGTAATTGTTGAAATATTTAGTAACCAAAATTTAAAACCAACCCAATTCTAACTGTTCCCCGCCTATGTCAGGGTCGGATACCCATTTGTCCCTCTGAATTTGGCATAAGCGTGAGCGGCGAATTGCGTTGGTCACACCAGTTCTCATCTGATCACTGAAGTTAAGCAGTGCAACCCCAGCTAGTTACTGGCATGGGTGGCCGCTTGGGAACACTGGGTACTGCTAATACCCAAAAATCGTCGCATTAGTGTAGTGTCTGTGCAGTCTCTGCATAAGAACTATGCTGTGGACGGGGCTCTAATGACCTTGTAGTTTGAAGGGCCCTAAAACATCACCAACAAACAAACAAACTGGACATAAGGGTGATCTATTGGATGGTGTTTTTCCGCAGCCGGCTGCCGATCAAAGCAGCAACCTCTATGCTTATTGATCATCGGTCTCCTGTTCCGTGGGGCACTCCACCGACTCCAAGGAACCAGCTCCTAAACCTGGAAATTTTTGCCTCTTCTACCTGTTACATATCAGAGAGGGTTCTTTTACGTGCCAATGCCATGATACACCGCACGGACCGCGGAAACACATTCTCTTTCCAATTTTGTCAAAAGCTTTTGTATAAAGCAACTCCTATCCTTTTTACCACCTATGGCAGGGTCGGGTACCCATCTTGTACCTCTGATGGACACAAGGGTGATTTTTTATTGGATGGTGTTTTTCCGCAGCCGGCTGCCGAGCAAAGCTGCAACCCCTGTGCTTATTTATCGTCGGAGCACTCCGCGGGGGAGGGGGGCGAGGTCATATACCAGGAAATTATGCCTGATCTACCCGTTGCATAGCAGAGAGGGTTCTTTTACGTGCCAATGCCAATGTACACCATGATGGTTTTAGGGCCCTTCAACTACAAGGTTATTAGAACCCCGTCCACAGTGTAGTTCTTATGCAGAGACTGCACAGACACTACACTAATGCGACGATTATTGGGTATTAGCAGTACCCAGCTTTCCCGAGCGATCACCCATGTCAGTACTAACTTGGCTTGCGTTGCTTAACTTCAGTGATCAGACGAGAACTGGTGTGTCCAACGCAACTCGCTGCTCCCTTCTCATACGAAGGAAGGCGCACTAGGAACCTCACTCTCGCTCGAAAGATGACAACCCACCTCGGTGCAGTATGGAACCTATAATAATTGACGCGGCACCCCGCGCCACGGACTGACGTTGCAAAAACAAAATGGTTTAAAATGGCCGAAAAAAAAAACGAAAAGGTGGAAATTGTGAAATACAACGGGGGCGCTAGTTGTATAGATTGTACCCAAGTTCGCGTCTGTCAGGCCCTGCACGTCAACTTTTGCACCGAGCCCCTCAAGTGTTCTTTGCATTAGGCACCGCTTTTGTTCGGGTCGGTGCTGTTTTGCCATATTGCGGGCGAAGTCCGCACTTACCTGTATGCAACGATGGAATGTTCCTGTGAGGTTTGTGACGTTGTTAGGGGGACTGTTTTTGACTCTGTTGCCATGTTCTTACCGGAGTTCATCTTGCAGTTATCGCTGGTGCCGGTCGTTAATTGGGAGCTTCGTGAGTGTAGTGTGGTTCTAATAAGTTTTCAGGTGGTTTCTTTCGCCCTGAAAGGCGTATGACCACCGAATTGCAGCCTTCTTACCGGACCTTGATGGCTTCTTTATCAGGTTGATGCGTGTCCACAACTCATCACGACTCAATCACTGCTGTTGCTCATTCAGATCTGATCATTGAAGTGAAGCAAATGCAACTCAAGCTAGTACTAGCATAGGTGACCGCTTGGGAACACTGGGTACTGCTAATACCCCAAAATCGTCCTAACAGCGTAGTGTTTGTGCAGACTCTGCATTAGAACTACGCAGTGGAAGGGGTTCTAATGACCCTTGTTGTTGAAGGGTTCTAAAAGGCCAACGAAACAAACTCATTCAGATTTGCTAGAGGTCCTCATCTGGGATGTCTCAAATGTTACCAATAGAACACTAAGGCCTGGGGAAGATGCATTCTGGCGAAACTCCTGTTTTTGAAGCTAGTTTTATTTTCAAAACTGCCAGCGATTTGTTGAGTTCCACAAGACCTTCAAAAGTGTTTTTAAGATTGTCCCTTGTTGTTGGCCCCCGGAAAGCATTTCATTTTGTTTGTTTAACCTGGTAGCCCTGAGCCACCTAAATGTTGGGTCATTCCGCTAGAGTTTAACTCCATTGAAAGGTGCATCTTGTTGTTTTCCTGTATCCTCTCCATTTCACTTCATCTGTTTAGACAAAAACATTTGCTTCTTCTTTGGCCTTGGATCAGCGTCACAGACTTACTTTTGCTACTATCCCTGATTGTCACTCTGTTGCTTTGTTTCCTGCGTCCGGATTCCTGAATCACTATCGGTCCTGGTCAGCCCTTCACTTGCGTTTCGTTCTGTGTCCTGTATTCTAATAACTGCGTGGAGTAAAGTGCGTTTTTCTTCTCCAGGTTTCACTAGAGTTCCTCGGCTTTCTAAAAACGCCTTCAGTTCCCTGATGGTCATATTTCTAGCATCCTTAATGTCGCTGCTTGCGTCTTCCCGAACTGCTAAAGGACAGGATGTAACAATGTCTACTCCAGTGACAGTGGCACAATTCTCTGACATTGGTGTGCTTTTCTGATGCTCTTCTGATAAATGCGATTGATCTCCTTGGTCAGTAGTAGGGATTCCTGGAAGGGCTGCAGCAATGGATTCCTCAGGGTTGTCCTCTAAGTTCAGTGTTTTTTCTGCTTTGGTGACTTCTGAACTGACTACAGGTTGCCACTGGCTTTCCTCAGCATCTCTGGTGGATGCAGGTCCTCCGTCATTTTGAAGTTTGGAGCTAGAGCTCGAGTCACTGATGTTGGGAATTCCATTCCTTATTTCTGAGGAAGACAATTGCGGTCCGGAATTTTCAGGCACTGGCGCCTTACATTTTAGAAGAATTTCCTTCACAAGGGCAGCCTTATTCAGTTCTACCTCGCTAGGTTTGATGTGTAGTATCATTATTATTTTCTTTAGCTTTCGGTTAGACAACTCCTGCAGACTGTCCTTACTGAATCGCTTTCGTACTTGACATCTGTGGCAGAATTTCTCAGTGTCAGTTCCCGGATCTTGCAACATCTCTGCTTGTTTATAATCTTCTGGTAATTGCGACGGGTCTTTCTGATCGTCACTAGAGGTCTTCTCACCAAAGGGCCCAGATATGATTTCCAATTTCTCAAATTCTTGTGCCTTAATTTTTCCAGCTTCACTGATGGTGTTCTTCAAGATTGACCTCTGTTCCTTGCTGGTCATCTCTTTGCTGGTCGTTCCTTGTTGATTTCTTGGTTTACATTGGCGGGAAAATTCCAAATCGAGTTTTGAAATACAGCTTTTACAGAAAGTGCGGTTGCAATTACTGCAATTACATTCCTGTAGCAAAAGAACAAAATTTTCATGTTGTAGTTTATACAGTTTAGACTACCCCCTGCCCACCTCAAATACTCCCCGTTCTCCTATATGTGCGGACTTTTAACCCCATCTCTTTTGTAAGGCAAGGCGCAAAATGAGGCCGCAGGGTGACGCGGCGTGACGCAGCCCTGCGTGATTCTGCTAGCAGGCAATCACTGTTACGTTGAAAGCCATTTTAGTTGACGCAAATTGCAAACCAGTATGTTGAAAAACTGCGATTCAATGTGCGGTGATTGCCTGCTAGCAGAATTTCGCAGGGTTGCGTCATCCTGCGGCCTCATTTTGCGCCTTGCCTTACAGGGCGACCTGCCTCGGTGTTGTTGTTTGTTGGTGTTTAAGGTCCCGTCAACTACAAGGTCATTAGAGACCCGTCCACTGCGTAGTTCTTATGCAGAGACTGCACAGACACTACACCAATGCGACGATTATTGGGTATTAGCAGTACCCAGCTTTCCCGAGCGACCACCTATGTCAGTACTAACTGGGCTTGCGTTGCTTAACTTCAGTGATCAGACGAGAACTGGTGTGTCCAACGCAACTCGCCGCTCCCTGCCTCGGTGGCTCAATAGGTAGCGTGCTCGATTTACTGCGCCATTAGTAGTACCACGTTCGTTATTGGATCGAGGTGGGTTGGCTTCTTCCGAGCGTCAGGGATAGAAGCCCCGAGTGCGCCTTCCTGCCGATGAGAAGTAAAACCGATTGTTTTACGCAGCCGGCCGCCAATCTAATACTACAACCCCTGTGCTTACTCATAATCGGCCTATTTCGTTGCATTGGGTCACTTTTCCTGCATAGATGCCTGAGCGGCGAATTGCGTTGGACACACCAGTTCTCATCTGATCACTGAAGTTAAGCAGCGCAACCCTAGTTAGTACTTACATGGGTGGCGGCTTGGGAAAACTGGGTACTGCTAGTATCCAAAAATCGTCGCATTAGTGTAGTGTCTGTGCAGTTTCTGCTTCAGAACTACACAGTGGACGGGGCTCTAATGACCTTAGTAGTTGAAGGGCCCTAAAACACCAACAAACAAATGTATAGATGCCAAGGAGCGAGGTCCAAAAAGTGCACAATATATTGTGCCCTGGGTATTCTGTGGCACGTCTCCCTTTCCACGGAAGAAGTTGGACTGGGGACTACTGAAATATACAAGCTCAATTTGATCCAGTACCAGCTGATAGAATTAGAAATGGGTATATATTAGAGGTAGCCTGGTGGTGGGGGACATCGCAGAAAGATGGGGAAGCTCGTTGTCCATTACAGGAGTGGTTGGAAGCACCCGGGGCAGGAGGAGAACAAAGGGGACGTAGGAGCAACTTGTCTGTAAGGATATGGTAGTATGTGGGATGGACGGGGACATGATGGGAGATAGGCGAGAGTGGACGGCTAGAACCCGCTAGACCCTGCCATAGGCGGAATAAGGGTATGATGATGAATTTGATCTAGTATCGAGCCTGGACGTTATCTCTGCGCCATTGAGGCGGGTTGTTAGCAAAAGTTATGCCGTATTTTGAAATAGTTTTCTTTACTGACCTTTGAATTTTTCAGATGAGGACTTATGGATGCACTGCAGCATGGGCACCATATAGGGCCTTCATTTGGCTAATTTAAAGAAAGATTCTTTCTTGTATATCATGACGAATGTCAGTACATTTAAGAAATTTCCAGTGTTAGTTACCAGGGCTTCTCGCCGATTTCTTTTGGGCCACGGTTTACGTTCCTTCTTTTTTGCATTTTGCTCGGTTGCCTTAGCTTCTCCCTTTTCCATTGCCTAAATCAGATACAGTGTGGTTATACTACACTGACTGTCAGACAGCTGTGCCAAGTTGTCCTTCCGACTGTTGTCTGTCCTAAAGACTTAGTGAGTTCCTCATGAATAACCCCAACTTTGGTGCCACGTTTCTACCGGTACTTCCAAGAATTGAGCGCTCAGTCTTCGAAGTTAGCTAACTGCTCAGTTACTGAATGCCGCAGCTGATAACTGTGGTGAGCTGTAACCAACGGTTACTATCAAAAACCAAGGCGTCTGCAACTATGGTGGCACGAAGTAGAGAACGTCATCATACCCTGATCCCGCCTGTAGGAGGGTCGGGTCTACGGGTTCTAGCCGTCCACTCTCACCTATCTCCCACCAGGTCCCCATCCACTCCACACACTACCATATCCTTATGAACAACCCGATCCCAAGTCTGCTTTGATCTCCTCAGGCCCCAGGTGAGAGCGGCTTAATGCATTTGACACACCAGTTCTAGTCTGATCACAAAGCAACTGGGTGGTGCTAATACCTAAATCGTTATAACCAGTGGCCTCGAAGTGGCCCTTGAGACTCGAATAAAACGAAGCGGTATACACCCTATCGAGTCATATCCCCCCCCTTCAGAAAATCGTGGTTCACCCTATCGACAGTCATATCCCCCCTTTCAGAAAATCCTGGCTACGCCACTGGTTATAACAGCATAGTGTCTGTTCCGACTCTGCCATATACAGTACGATGCTGTGGACGGGGCTGTAGTGGCCACTGCAGTTGAAGGCCCTCACACCCCGAACAAATCTGGAAGCATCTGGTCCAAAGGCAGACCAAAGCTGTCGTGGGAGAAGGTTGTATGTAAGGATATGGTAGTGCGTGGAGTGGTCAGGGACGTGGTGGGAGATGGGCAGGAGTGAAGAGCTAGAACCCGAAGATTTGACCCTGCTACTGGTGGGATACGGGTATGTCTTAAGAATCGAGAGAGGCCGCGAGCGTCACTTCTTTCGAATGAGAAGTAAAACCGAGGTCCCGTGTGGGTGTACGATGGCACTTGCACGTGAAAGAACCCTCTCTACTGTGCAACGGTTAGATGCGGCAAAATTTTCAGGTGTAGGAGCTCGCCCCCCTGGCGTCGGTAATGTTCCCCAACGAACACTAGACCGACGATAAATAAGCGTAGGGGTGCAGCTTTGGCCGGCAACCGGCTGCAGAAAAAAAAACTATGACCAATATATCGCCCTATGTCCATTCAGAGGGACAAGATGGGTACCCGACCCTGCCATAGGCGGGAAAAGGGTTAGGAGTTGCTTTTTTTCTGCTTCATAATGTTAAATTACTTCTTTATGATGAACCGAATGACCACACTAAAAAAGTTTGTAAGTGGACAGTTTGCAGGCTGCAAATACTTCTCAGGGCGTCTTTTTTTGACAGTGGTCTTTTTGTGAACCAGTGAACAATCTTCTCTCTTCCTTTTTAACTTGATGCTGTTAGAGGTTGGTGGACAGAGTTGCTAGTTTGTAACGTTCCTTACTTCATTGCTTTTTAAGTAGCCATTTGCTGTCCTGGTCACTAAATTTAATTTTGACGAAAATGACGGTTCGACCTTTGACTGAGAAAACTGAAACAAACTACCTTCCAAATATTTTCTCATTTTATTTATTGCAATGATTTGACCAGCCTAGGTGGCGCAGTGGTAGTACGCTTCGTAGATGCGTCAGTAGTTCCTAGGTTCTATACTGGACCGAGGTGCGTTGGCTCAAACCAGTTCTCGTCTGATCACTAAAGTTAATCAACGCAACCCCAGCTAGTACTGACATTGGTGGCCGCTTGGGATCGGATTAGTGTAGTGTCGGTGCAGTCTCTGCATTAGAACTACGCAGTGGACGGGGCTCTAATGACCATGCAGTTGAAGGGCCCTCAACTTCCAACGAACAAAAGTATTTGTTTCATGTGGCATGACTGCCTGCAGAGTCCTGTTTGTGACATTCATAAGGCGCGAATCGGAAATCACTGACCAACTGCTTGGATATCCTGATGTTCTTGCAGGTAAAGGAGGGAGAGTTTACTGCATAGCTAAGCATCCAAAGATATGGCCTTAAAGTCACAATATCTGCAGGTGTAAGAACATTTTTCAAGTTCTGACAACGGTCAATTATCCCATGACCATTTGACCCAGGCTTTTAGTAGGGTATCGGTCTGTTCATTGCACCGATTTGATAGGGTCTTCTCCTTTTCCTGTTCAGAGACGGTTTCACCTGTTTATACCTTATACACCCTTAGGGGCTTTTTGATGTATTCCTGACAGTCTGGGCAGAATTTTATTTCCCAGCCGCAGTCGTAACAGGTAGCCATGTGGCCACAAGGAAGTAAAGTGCAATTGATGGTCGCCTTTTTGCAAATCATGCACCCATCGCTAATGTTGCCTGTAAAACTTAAGCTTTAGTATGGGATCATTTGAGATATGAACCAAAGATCCCTGAGTGGTTCTAACGACTTACCAGGATCCTGTTCCACTCTGAAGAGGCGAATGATGCCAACTTTGTGCTCTCTACATACCGGGCATTCCCCAATCAGTTTTCCACACGCAGAGCAGGTTGATGCATGTCCACATTCTATCACGGCGCAGTCAATGTAGTTACTCATGCAAATTCGACAGAGATCTTCATCTGGGATGTCTCCACGGCCCCCTGTGGCCACAAATGCCAGTTTTCAATTTCTGACAGCGGGACAACCGGACCTTAAAATACATTGCAGTGAAATACTCACGTCTTTTGACATCGGCAAATAACTGCTCTACTTTTAAAACCATTTCACTCTTTTCTTGGATTCCATCGGACGATACGGCGTGTTTTTGGAGTATGACCTTCAGTTGCTTGACCGACAACATTGGAATTTCAGTGACGGACTCAATGTCCGAAATTGAGGCCACTCGTCGAAGATCTCGTTGTTCTTGTTGTTTATGTTCCATAGTCATACTTACTGAGGGACAACAAATGGTCAATATATTTAGGCTGTCACTCATGTTCATTGTCGAAAGCCCTGAGACTAACTCACCTCTATCCACTTCCTTTGACTTATCCACCTGATTACTTTCTTGCTCCATTGGAAGGGGGTCTTGTTGGCCCTGGGTCTCCTCATCAATTTGGATGTAGGTGTCGGTAGTAACTTTTAAGGCACATTTTGTTTCTGTTTCAGGCGTTGAGATCGTGAATTCCATCTGAGAATTGCTTGATTCCACAGGGCAATCACTGGCTTGCCGTTGATGAAACTGAACCCCAGAGCCCTCAAATTTCTCACTTGTGGCTGCAATGGAATGCATTTCAGTTTCTTTAATTCCGCCTGATGGTCCTGAGCTATGGGAAAGTTGATTCATTCTGCCAGAGTTTAATTCACCGTCATCTGACTTCTTCCGGGTTAGTAAAACAGGTGTTTCTTCTGTGGTTTGTTTCCTTAGATCAGGAATGCTTTCTGTTCCTTCCTCACAGACTTCCTTTTTGTGCTGCTCCTCTTTGTCCTTCTTTAGGTTTGTTTCCCGTGCCCGGATTCCTGAATTATTTTCTGTCCTAGTTATCCCTTTACCTGCATTTCGTTCTGTGTCCTGTATTGTAATAACAGCGTGGAGTAAAGTGCGTTTTTCTTCTCCAGGTTTCACTTGATGTCCTCGGTTTTGTAAAAAGGCCTTCAGCTCCCTGATGCTCATATGTCTTGGGTCCTTAAATTCATTCTGGTTAGTATGGCTGTTTGAGTCTTCTGGAACAGCTAAAGGACAGGACGTATTGATGTCTACTTGAGTGAAAGTTGTAGCATTTTCTGACATTGTTTTCTGGTGTTCATCTGATAAATGCGTTTGATATCCCTGGGCAGAGTCATGAGCAGAAGGCCGCCTCCCGTGAGGTTCAGATGTGATTTTCAGTTCTTCAGGATTCGTTTCTTTATTGCTGTCAGCCTCACTAACATTATGCATCAGTGGATTGTTTGACCCTTCTGTTTCTTGCAGCGCCCTGGGAATCAACTCACTAGGGTCTTGGATTTCTTCTCTCGCATTTGGGGATTCCAGAAGGCCTGCAGCATGAGATGAAAATTCCTCGGCTTTACTTAGGGCAAATTCATCCTCAAACTTTGACGAATGTTTGTTGTCGTTTTGTATAAACTGCGATTGGAGTTTCTCATCAAGAGTACATGCGATTTCATCGCAGGACTGAGATGTGGTTCCTGATTTTCCAGTTCCACTCCCTGTAAGGATTTCAGTGTCCTCTGCTGGTTGTTGCGGGACACTTTGTGACCGTTCTTCTTGCTGAATGCTCGAGACAGCGTGTACCAAAGTACGTTTTTCTTCTCCAGGTCTCACACGAACTCTTCGCTTTTCTAAGAAGGCTTTCAGCTCCCTGATGGTCATTTTTTTAGCATCTTTAGGTTCTTCTTCCCTGGTAGTATCACTAGTTTGATCCTCTGGATGGTCTAGGGGGTACGACGGAGATTCAGATTTCTCACTGTTGGCTACTGGATCTGCTGGATCTTTGGATTCTTGTTTTTTGTTGATACCAGCTGTTTTGTTGTCCAGAATGCCTCTGGGTGGTGACGGGGTTTCCTTGACATTCCTGGCAGGTGCAGGTCTTGTCATTTTTTGACGTTTGGCGATGGACTTGAACTCCCTAATGTCATTACTGGTGTTGGGAATTTCAACTTTCGTTGCTGAGGTAGTTCCAGTTCTAGTAGTGGATTGGGATGAATCCATGCGAGTATTAATTTTCTCTTCGCCATAGCCTGTGGTAGAGAATTTAGGATTTTCTCCATTGTGCCGATTGTATGCCGTCAAATGGTTGAAGTCAATGTTCTCCCCTTGGGACTTCTGGATTTCCCAAATTTGTAATTTTACTTCTTCTGATTGCCTTACATGTTGATGAATGTTGATATTGTCCTGTGAATTTCTTAGGTTGCTTGTCGTGGATCTCCCAGAAATTGAGTGTTGGGGTTGGATTGACCCTTGAGATCTTGTAGGACCTGGGGCATTTTTAAATGCCACTGACAAGTAAGTTTGACTTCTTAGAATGTTATGTTCTGATATTCGCCATGATTTAGGTTGCTGTGTTATTACTAGTACACTTGGTGACTGTTGTGGCACCTGACATCTCTCAAACCTTTTCCTGATAATGTCGAAATGCAGACTTCCGTCATTCCATTGATTCAGGAGTAGTATTTGGCATCTTTGGCATAACTCATCACTGTCTTTTGAAAGGCATCGTTTACAGACTTTTTCGTTACAAGTATTACAGTTAAATTCCTGTAGCAAAAGAACAGCAACATTTTGTTGGTGGAGTTGTTGCATTTTTCGACCTGCCTCCGTGGCGCAATGGGTAGCTTGCTCGATTTACTGCGCCAGTGGTTCCAGGTTCAATACTCGATCAAGGTGGGTTGGTTGGCTTCCTTCGGGCGAGAGAGACAAGCCCTAAGTGCGCCTTCCTTCTGATGAGAACCCTCCCTACTATGCAACAGGTAGAGGGTGCAAAATTCCCAGGTGTAAGAGCTCGCCCCCTGCCGTCCGTGGAGAGCCGCAACGAACAATAGACCGATGTTAAATAAGCATAGGGGTTGCAGCTTTGGTTGGCAACCGACTGCGGAAAAACACCGTCCAGTAGATCATCCTTGTGTCCATTGTTTGTTGGTGTTTTAGGGCCCTTCAACTACAAGGTCATTAGAGCCCCGTCCACAGCATAGTCCTTATGCAGAGATTGCACAGACACTACACTAATGCGATGATTTTTGGATATTAGCAGTACCCAATTTTCCCAAGCGGCCACCCATGTCAGTACTAGCTGGGGTTGCGCTGCTTCACTTCAGTGATCAGACGAGAACTGGTATGTCCAACACAATTCGCCGCTCCCCCTTGTGTCCATTCAAGGGACAAGATGGGTGCCCAACCCCGCCATAGGTGGGAAAAGGGGTAGGGGTTGTTTTGAGTTGTTGCATTTACAGCCCAAAATCTTATTATGTAAGCATAAGTTAACCCGGGCCCGAAAGCCATAGATCTTCTCAATGGTTCCCGAGGAGAACCGGAAGTTAGTGACTTATTGGGTTGGACACACCAGTTCTCGTCTGATCACTGAAGTTAGGGGCTAACTGTGGCAGTGTTCCTCTGCCGAACGGAAGGGGCCCCTCTACACCAGAGAGTTTTAATGATTTACGGCGTCTTTTTCGTGCAGTGGTGACATCGCCCTAGACCTCACTGGGCCACAGCTTCCATGAAACGGAAGATGCACTGGAGGCCCCTGACTGTCGCCGAAAGGGAGCCTACCAACCTCAATCCCTTATCTGTCCTGCAACCACTGACACAGTAGTGGAGCACGTTACCTCTGTGCCACTCAAGCAGGTTGGTAGTAAACCTTATTCACTAGTTAAAAATAGTTTTCTTTACCGACCTTTGAACTTTGAAGCCATTTGGGAATCCATGACCACGGAAAGGGATACAGACTGGTTGTGCAACATTGGCAATGTGTAATATGTGTCTTTCCTAAAGTATTTCCCTAATTTTAAGAAAGGGATGGAGTCAACTATTATGTCAGTCAGCATAATTAGTAAAGTTGGAGTCTTTGCTCACCATTTTGTCGTTTTGATTGGTATCGGACGGTTCCCTTTTCCTCAGTGTCGTCCTCTCGTCCACATTTTGCTCGGTCTCCCCAAGTATTTCGTTTTCTATTGCAGAAACTGTAAGAAATTGGCTTCTGCTCTGACTTCATCCTAAACTACAAATCGTTTTATTGAACTTACTCTGACTGACAAACAGCCTTTCTGTGCTGTCAGTCCTTCATAGCACATTGAGGTCCTCATTAACCTGTCATCGTTTCCAGGAATTTGGTTCATCGAAGTCTGGAGTTACAGAACGCTGGTACTTGTTTTTAGTATCTGGATTTTATCAAAGCGACGATCACCATTGGTGCCATTTCCTCTTTTTTTTTGCTATCTTATCCCTGGTAGTGATACAACTAATATATCTTTCATTTTTCTTTCTTATCACCTGCAGCTCCATGGTACTATGGCTGTTAAAATATTAAAAGCAACTGCAAACCCTTTTCCCGCCTGTGGCCGACCCTGCCATAGGCAGGAAAATCCTTGGTTAAACCAGGGAGGAGTGACCTACACTTTTAAGCATCCAAGAGGACATGTATGGCCTTCAATCCAAAATGTCTTCACGAGTACACGTAACCTGGTTCTTCATATGTCCTACAGATTCTTGGAATGTTCTCTACATTCTGGCAACGGGCGATTGCCCCGTGGTCATTTGATCCATTGAAGGCCATCAGCTAGGGCTTTTATCGAATTTTTTATTATGGTTTTATTTAACTTGCAATTGGGAAGGACAGGAAAATAATGGACCATCTGGGGGTGAAGTGGTGACAAAGGTTCAAGAGGTAAAGAACTTGGGATCAGCGTTCCAGAGCAATGGGGATTGGGGAGATAGACTCGGATGTGGCCCATAGAATCAATGGGGGATGGTCAGTGGCATCGATAGGGTTGGTGTTACCCGGTGTGACCCAATCAAGTTGAAAGGGAAGTTTGACAGGGGATGTTCAGTGGCGTCGCTAGGGTTGGCGTCAACCCATTTCTCATGGTGCGAGTGGTGTCACCCGGTGCGGCCCGCACCCTCCTAGTGACACCACTGGGGATAGTTGAAGTGGAGACAGCCAAGTGGAGTCCTGTATGATAGGAAGGTCCCAGTCAAGTTGAAATTGAAGTTTGACAGGGTTAGGCTCGCTATACTATATGGAGCAGAGTGATGGGGCAGTGAGGAGTGTCCAGAACTGATAAATTCGGAATGTGGTAGCTTGGTGGTGGAGGGGGGACATCACAGAAAACATGAGGGAGAGTAGGCTGAGGTGGTATGTACATGTAATGAGAAGAGGGGAGGAGGAGCTCGTTAGGTCCATTCCAGGAATGCAGGTGGTTGGAAGCACCTGGGGCAGGGGATACCAAAACAGACGTGAATCAGGTTGTCTGTAAGGTTATGGTAGTATGTGGAGTGGACGGGGACGTGGTGGGAGATAGCCGGGAGTGGATGACTAGAACCCGCAGACCCGACCCTGCCACAGGCGGGAAAAGGGTATGATGATGATCTGTGCACAGCGCTGATTTGATGTTGTCCTTTCTCCTCCTCTTCGACGACAGCCGGGGGCAGAGTTTTATTTCCCAACTACTGTCGGGACGGGTAGCCATGTGGCTGCAATGAACCAAAGTGCAGTTGATGAGCCCCTCTGACAAATCCGGTTGTGTTCCTTATTTTTTTCATGTAGTTATACAAACAAGACTCCCGGAGTGGTTTTAATGAATTACACCGGCGTCGTTTTCTCTTCTATAGTGATGTGGGTCATGTGAAATGTTACCACTGCACCCTATTGCCAAAAAATTTGCATCGTTTGATTAATTGACATTTTTTTATTAGAAATTGCCCCCGAGCGGACCAGACGTTTTGGGATGTCAAAGAATAGCTGTTCAGCTTTTCCTGATATATCCTTGGATGGAAAATTGTCCCTCAGTTTCTTAACCGACAGCTTTGAACTTCTGACAAGGCTTCAACACAAGAGACACCACTCGTCCAAGATGTTCTTGCTGTCGTTTAGGCCCCTAAGTCACACTTACTGAGGGGGAATAAATTCCCAGTGTTGTTAGGACGGCATCGTTGCTCATGGCTGAAATCATCCTGACATTGGTTCCTGATGGGGTAGTGAAATGAAATCGTTGTCACTCTTTTTCTTGGGGTTGACCTTTTGGGGTTGATCCTTTGGGGTTGACCTTTACCTGCAGTTTTGCCTTGTCCTGCATCTAATAACGGCGTGGAGCTCCCAGATGCTCATCAATCCTATTAATATCACTATTTGTGTATTCTGGAAGGGCTACGGGAATCGACGGAGGTCCCCTGGTATCATTGCTGGATTTACTGTCTGGGATTTTTATTTGATATCCCATCCGAAAATTCGATTGTTCATTGTTTTCAACCTGGCTGCATCATTCTGAGATTCAGACATAAATCCAGAGTTTTTTGTTTCTGCATCTGTCATATTTTAAAAGTTTCTGATGTTGGGCTGAAGTGGACTGTTTGACGTTCTTCGTGCTGAATTCCCAATACTGCATATAACAACATTTGTCTTTCTTCTCCAGATTTCACTCTGATTCCTCGCATTTTCAAGAAATCCAACAACTCACTGGTAGTCATCTGTCGAGGATCCTTGAATTCTTCTGGCGGTGTGACATTGCTCCCTGCGTCACTAGGAACAGCTGGGTGATAGGACATATTAAAGCCGATTTTAGTGATGGTTCCTGCCGCAACCTTCAACATCGCTGTTTGTTTGTGGTGGTCTTCTGATAAATGCGATTGATCTTCATGGACAACAGTAGAGGCCTGCTCTCCATAGGACACAGGTAGGGGTTTGAAGCTTTCATTTTCTTCTACTTTAATGTTGTCAGTGTCACTGACGGTGTTTCTCAAGATGGATCTCTGCTTCCTGGTGATCATGTCTCTAGGATCTTTCTGTTCTTCTTTCTTGGTGGTTTCTCTATTTGTGTCTTCGAAAAGGACTTGAGGATGCAACGGATATTCATTGGATGAGTTGATAGCAGCTGAATCTCCTGTCTTTGGAGGCATGGTGAGAACCTTTTTGTCATTAATGCCGTTAGAGATCTTGGTGTCGTCGGGCTTAATTTGTGGAGAGGTTCCTGTATTTTCAGTGGTTGTGGTAGATACCTGTTTGGGTGATCCCCTATCAGGAATTTTGCCAGGGTCTGTGGCAGTTGATTTTAGGTTTTCACCTGCATATTGCAAATCTTTGATGGTCAACTGTTGATCAGTGGGCAATGAATTGAGATTTTTGTCTTTTTTGTCCTTCTCTGGAGACTTATGAGGTTTGGCTCGTTCTTCTGCAGATATCGGTTTTTGTGTATTCTCTGCTTCTCTTGCAGGCTGATGGACTGTTTGGTGTTCTTGTGTTGAGCTTCTTACGCTCTTGTTATGTGGAGTAGCGGCGATTAGATCTTGAGAACGGTGCAGAGTTCCAGAATCTTGTATCTGTCTTGAATCAGCCTGGATTGCACTCTGATGTTCGCTAAGAGGTCTTGACGAACCAACGACATCTTGAGATGCTGGTGGTAATACAGACTGACTTACTTGATTGATATTTCCTGAATTTTGTAGTATAGATTGTGGTCTGGAAACTTGAGAAACTGGCACCTGACAACTTAGAATTATTTGTTCGATAAGTTCATCCTTGTTTAGTTGTTTGATGCGAGTTTTGTCGAAATGCAAGATCATAAGTATCTTCCTTAATACTTTTTCTTTAAACTGCTGAAGAGTTTCCTCACTGTACTGATTTCTGGTTGTACACTTGTGGCATGACTTTTCATCTCTTGACTGACAACTTTTACAGACTACACTGTTGCAATTATTACAGCGAAATGCCTGTAGCAAAAGAACACGAAAAAAACTTGTTCATTGAGTTTTCATCCCAAATTCATACCACCTGTAGTCCTCCACCACTTCTCAGTATCCTCTCGACATCTCCAAAGTTTCCTCAACCCCATCTCGGGAGTGGCTGTTGGACACGCCAGTTCTCGTCTGGTCACTGAAGTTAAGCAACCCATAGCTAGTACTGACTTGGGGTTGATTTGTTGGTGTTTTAGGGTCCTTCAACTGCAATGGTCATTAGAGACCCGCCCACTGCATAGTTCTAATGCAGAGTCTGCACAGACACTACGCTGTTAGGACGATTCGGGTATTAGCACTACCCAGTTTCAATGGGAGTACTAACTGGGGTTACGTTGCTTAACTTCAGTGATCAGACGAGAACTGATGTGTCCAACGCAATACAGCCGCTCCTCCCCGCTTGGGAAAACTGGGTACCACTATTACCCATAAATCGTCGCATCAGCGCAATGTCTGTGCAGTCTCTGCATTAGAACTACGTAGTGGACGGGGTTCTAATGACCATTGTAGTTGAAAGGCCCTAAAACACCAACGAACCAGCTTTGGACACACCAGTTCTCATCAGATCACTGAAGTTAAGCAACGCGACCCAAGTTAGTGCCGACATGAGTGGTTTGTTGGGAACATTGGGTGCTGCTAATTTCCCCTCTCCTACATCCCTCTCACCCACGAGCAGCCTCCGCAGGGTCCGGCCCGTTACGGCTGCTTGACCGTCTCCCCCAACCCGTTGACGTAACGTACTAACATACCATCTCTTTGTCCTTACTGACCTGTTTTTTGTGTTCTGAATTTCCAACACAACTTCCAAACTGCAACGGTCCACCACTCTTGAGACGTTTATAGCAGCATTGACAAAATTTAATATTTGTGTCCTTTGAAGTATTTGGCTAAGTTATAAGAAAGTTAGAGCCCTCCGTTATCATTATGATGTCAGCATATTGAACAAATGTGGTCTGTGACCTTACCTCGTTTACATTTCGATTACGCTTGTAACATTTTTTCTTTCCCAGTGCCTAAATGGGCAGAAGGACAAACGTATGAAAGAATAATGATGTAGGAGAAGATATTTAGTAAAATTTGTTTGTGGCCTTACCTCGTTCACATTCTGCATGGTCTTGGGTGGTTGTTTGTTGCTCATTGCCTAAGTCAGATGTTAGAAAGCTGTAAGGAATTGACTTCTGCTGTGATCTTAAACTGCAAACATTGTAGCTCAACTTTCTCTGACAGTGCTTCGTTGTGTGCTGTTACAGGCTCGTGTAGTCCTTCAATAATTCGTGTGAATTGCCTCTGAAGTTGTTTCTCAGAATGTAAGTTCATGTGAGGTACATGATAAAGAAAACTTGCACTTCCTTTTTTTGTTACTTTCGATAGTCCATTCAACAAGGAATCGTTTTCTACTGCCACTGTCACTTACGTTTATTGTTATCTTATCCTAGTTATTTATACAACGCGCATATCTTTCTTTTTCCGCTCCTTATCACATTCGACTTCATTTCCATCTGATACTTGAAATGTTTATTCACAAAATTTTAAATAAGTATTTATTCTGATCCTTGTCATTTCTGTTTTAGTAGTCTTTTTTTCCTCAAAAATTGTGCTGGGCTGAAATGAAGATGATTTACCACACAGGTCACAGTTTGATCGCCGACTTGAAATCATGGTATGTTGCAAGATACTTGTCAGCAGTCTTATCATTGCTGAAGTGAATAACAGCCTATCACATAGTATCGGTCACTACTGTAACAGCAAGAAGAAAACAAAACAAAGGCACTATCAGAGATCATTGATTCTTCAACTTGGCAAACAGGACTGGCCGGAGGGAGGAGGGGAGCGGCTTATTGCGTTGGACACACCAGTTCTCGTCTGATCACTGAAGTTAAGCAACGCAACCCCAGCTAGTACAAGCATGGGTGGCCGCTTGGGAAAACTGGGTACTGCTAACACCCAATAATAGCGGCATTAGTGTAGTGCCTGTGCAGTCTCTGCATTGAACTATTCAGTGGACGGGGCTCTAATGACCTTATAGTTAAAGGGCCCTAAAACACAAATGAAACATAAAAGGAGGGAGTGGGTGCGAGCGCACAAGGTCTGACGCCACTGACTGACTTTGCACAATGAAAATGGTTTCATTTGTTTCCTATAACCCGAATAGCGACCAATCCAGGGGAAGGACTGCCCGAAAAACAAAAATTACTGCGCCGGGTCGAAGGGAACTGCAAAACGAATTGCAGGAGAAAAAAAAAGGTTAATAAGTGGCTGGCACTCTAAGGCCGGAACTCGACGGCCAGCGCTCTAAGTCCTCCACCCTAATGCCAGCACTCCAAGGCCGGTACCCTATGGTCTGTACACTTAGAGCGGGGAATTGCGTTGCACACACCAGTTCTCGTCTGATCACTGAAGTTAAGCAGCGCAACTCCAGCTAGTACTGACATGGGTGGCCGCTTGGGAAAACTGGGTACTGCTAATACCTAAAAATCGTCGCATTAGTGCATGTAGTGTCTGTGCAGTGTCTGCATAAGAACTAGGCTGTGGACGGGGCTCTAATGACCTTGTAGTTGAAGGGCCCTAAAACACCAACAAACAACAACTGTACTCTTAGGCCTGCACTCTAAGGCCGGAACACTACGGCTGTCACTCTAAGCTCGGCACTCTGTGCGGCTATCTATAGCACTTTTGTTTGGGCCGGCCCTGTCGGTACATGCCTCTGGCACATTAGTAATTGTAAGTTGCACCTGATTATAGGTGCCACATGAAAGAGGTTAGGCTGAATTGTAAACTTTCTTCTTATAGGTAAATTAGATCCTAATAATAGCACCGATTTTACAAGAATTACAGACCTTCATTTTACATCTGCATTCTGGACATGCTGCTGAATGACCACTTTCCTGAAAGGTACTATTGACGCTTTGTAGGCTACAAAAGCTACACAGGTCGTCGTTGCTTTGTTGCCCTTTGAAAAAAGAGGATCAAGTAAAGGATTAAATCAACACACAGTAGAGTTAGCCCTTAGACTGACTGTTCAAGCTCACATTTCTCAATGTCATGTCGTAGTTCTGCCACCACACAAGCAAACTCCTCACTTTCCTGAATATTATGGTTGAATGCATCGACAGAATGTTCTTGAGGAAATTCGTGTTCCTGTGACGGTCCTGACATTGTTGAAGGACTGTTTTTGACACTGCTGACGTATTCTTGACAGAGTTCACCTTGCCTTTCATCAACACCTGAAAAGCTTATGCAAGTGAGTAGGCTGCTAAAGAGTCTTTAACATATTGTATTCCAAGTGACTCACATGTTAGTTTATCCTGAATTTCGTAAAGAAGGCTTTTAACAATAAGCACCGATTTCCATAGGGTGTTTCCCGGAAGACCTTCAAAAGATTGCAAGAGATCGTTCTTTTAGTATCTGACAGACAGCCAGCCCACTGTTCCTGTATTCATACAGAAGTACATAAACACTTTCAGGTCTGTTACTTTTTTCTTTCTTACCTTGGATGTCATCACTTATTCTGGCAGATCTGAGGTGCGACACTTCCGTCCATTCTCTTATAAATATATCATTCAAAGGGCTTTCTGACATGCTCGACAGATCTGCATGCAAGTCCTCCAAATGTTTCCTGACTTTTCGAACCATAGCATAAAGGACGTCTCCGTCCTGTTCTGCTGCTTGAAATTCGGGTGCCACAATTATTTTCCTCCTTGACGAAAGTTTGAACATCTGTCGATTTTTTCCCAGGTTTTCTTTAGCTTCATTTTTGTGTTCTACCCGATTGCAACGTGGAAGTAACTCTGCAGCTGGCTGGATGCCCAAGTATCCACACTCTTGACCTTGTCCTTTATCTAGTGTTTCGTTTATCGGCCACTGATCTGGTTTCTGCACGTTTCTAGTTCTGACGATGGAGGAAACTGAACTCGCTACGACATTCTCTAAAGCATTGTTGGAGGAAGTAAACTTCTGGAAGGCCTTTGACTCCCCAACAAGTGCGTTCCGTAAGAGACTAAGTTCTGGTGAACTTCTGGCTTCTTTAACCTAGTGGTGAGTATTAATTAGCAAGCATCTTTTATGGCGTGTGGTGATTACATTTTTTGAACTATACTAGTGTCAGAATAACTCACCGCGATATCAGGTTCGTCCTGGACTGCCTTGGTAGCCGTGAATACTTTATCATGAGCGCCTCTTTCTCGCTTGAGAATTTGAAAAATGAGTTTATCTCTGTTCCATGATTTGTATTTACGTGGATCAAAATGTAATGTTAATAGTTGATCATAGAGTTGTCGAGTTGTCAGTGCTTGCAGTGCCTCTTCGCTATTCAGGTTGTGATTTTTCTGAATCCTGCAGACATGGCAGGTGCCTCTGGGAAACCGGCAAAGATCACAAGTGAGCTTCTTACATGACTTACAATCTTTGAACTGAAAGTAAGGACAAAAAAGTTCTATTATTTCATAAGAAAACAGTCTTGGTTTTAAGGAAACAGTGATGGTGTTTTGAACCACATTTTCAATCGCACGATTGATCTTCATAAGACCGGAAGTACTGTAATTACCTGAATATTTTTTAAGTAGCAATTGCAGGCTATTCTCTTGAAACGACAGCAATGACAGATCTTCACACCGTCATGAATTCCACGTCTAGATTCCTGAAAAAAAAAGGCGTAAATTCTTAAATTAGCATCAAGGGGGTCATTGGAAGGGCTAAATTTTCTCAAAACTTACCAAATTCTTGTCCATCACTCTAACGTTTATCTTGCTACTGTTAGCACTTTGAGAAAACCTCAACCTTACCCTGACAGCAGCTTCACTTGATTCTGTGATTGCAAGTGTTCTAGACTCAACGTTCATTGTAAAACATGAGGTAGCACGCAAGACACCATGACAAGTAAAAACATTTCCAATTTTCATTGTCTTATCAGCGAGCCTGCAACCTATCTGTTACAGATATTTTTTGTGATGTGAATTTTATCAACAATCTTTTGTCAACCAACGTTCATTTTAGCAGAAGAGACTAGATAATAGGAGGTGTGTGTATTGATATAAAGATATTTTTTCATTTTCATCTAAGAACTTCAAAAATAGTAGTTTCCTGTGTGGCTTATAAAGTGATTTCAAGAAATACATGATTGCTATCACATCTGTAAGCCACATACGTTGGTAAACTCAGAATGCGTTGTAGTCTGCTTATACCTGACTCTCTCATGGCGTTATCATGTCCTCCTCCAGTGCAAGGCCTCTTATGAGAGCCACTTCCGTTTAATTCGGTATAGACTACCCGCTGCTTTCCTGCCCTCAAGAAAGGTGATCTGTTAGACCCGAGAGTGACATGGACTTCTAACTACCATAGACATTTCCTGAGAATAGATGTCCTAATTTCAGGCCCAGCTCGTGAGTTTGGCCCACTGCCAAGCTAATATATTGCAATGGCTCTGCAACAAGGCGCTTCGGAAAGCCAACATGTAGAAATGGCCCAACCAATCAGAGAATTTTGAGAACCCCAGGACTATGAACATTTTAAATGACGGATAGACTGCATGGCAGGGAACTACTTCTGAAATTTGCCACTCTAGGAGGCCGCCGCCTAGGTTTGTCTGTCCCATGAACCCATGACCCATGTGCCGAATTTGTGGAAAATATAAACAAGAATCAAAAATAATTATATAATTTTATTTGAATTTTGGCAAAATACTTACTACTTGCCAGCTTAACAGAATAACAGCACCGTTATGCACATTATTTAGTTTTATTTTGTGCTCACTAACGGTTGTATCACATTAGAGGCCCGTCTTAATTATCCGTTTTAAAGTAATAAAATTTCACGCCCTGTTCTCTGCATCTGCCCTGTTAGCAGGATCATTAGGGCGGAAATAAATAAACTAATGTGGAGGAATGTTAAAAAAAAAAACACTGACCATGAATGTCGGCAACAAAAAACTGTTGTACCCGCCTTGCGGCATTGCCGCATATGTGCCATTGCTCTATTTTCTGTGATTCTCCCAAAGAGCGACAACCTCTTTGACAACAATGTCTCTTGGTGCAGACGCTTCTAATTGCACACCTTGAGCCTCTAACAGCTCTCTTAAAGTCTTGGTTGGTTGTATGTGGACATGACGTTTCGATTTGATACCAATTCTTTCGAAAGCCTCAACCAGAGTTAGTGAAGAAATTCTGCTGTCGTTCCCTTCCTTCTGGCTCTCGTTGCTTAAAAGATGTAGATCTGTTATTGGTATATTTCTTGTGCTATGTTCTTGCAGCGCAGGTGGATTACTAACAGTGTGCACTTCATGTTCTATAGATATCGTATAGTATTTCAGAGTTTGGTCCATGCCAGTTATTGGAGCAGAATGTGTTATTGACTCTTTCAAGTCATTCTTTTCTTCAACGGCAATCAGGGTGCACTCCTCTTCTTTCACTACTGCCAAGCTTTCATTTGTATCTTGCGCTGTCATGGACAACTGAGACATAGTTTCTATTTGATGACATTGTTCCAGATTACTTAGAGGTTGGACTGTATCCACTGTGTCCACAATCACGGTACTAGCATCAGTTTCTGTTGTTAAGTATAGCTGGTTCAAGAAGTTCTCATTGTTGCCCAACCTTTGTAATTCTTTTTCAGGACAGGATGTCCACTTTTCTCTAGTTTGAGCATCGCCATCGTGAGGTCGATTAATAACTATCTCTGGTATTCCCTCATTTATATCAAGCGTGTCATGAAATTCTTCATTTGCGTCATCTGAATCACTTTGATGGTCTGGTGAACATACATCTTCATGACATTTTTCTCTTTGATGGTCTGATAAACTTGTCACTGTCGCGTTGTCTGTTATGCCTTTGACAGCTTCACTGGGAGAGCGAGGCAGTATCTCTGCATCATAAATCACTCTAGATTGATCCTCTTCAACTTCCTCAATAGCTTCATCAAAATCCCTTTGATGGTCAAGCGAACATGCTAGTGCGCTCTGGCTTTCCTCATTTATAGCATCTCTATGATGGGACTGAGGAAGGGCCTCATATTCAAATGTTGTGTGTTGATATCCTTGACGTTCTGAGTCACCTTGGACTGGTATAATAACCGATATGTCTCTCTCTTCAGGTCGCACGGTCTCGTCACCTTGATTCTGGTCTAAGAACCGTGACATTGGAGCAGTCCTGTCTTGGTCCACTTGAAATTCCTCAATGACTTCGTCAAAATTTTTCCGTTTGTCAGATGAGCTCTCATTTGTATGTACCTGAATGGAGAAAAGATAGGTCCAAACCGTGAATGTCATTGCATTGGTATGAAGAGAGTTATATTTATTTTGATACGGGTTACCTGTGAGACAATGGTCCCCTGCTCAATGAAAGTATGACGATCGATTTCCGCGATAATTCTTGGTTCGTGTGTATTCACAATTCTTGCAAGTTCTTCCGCTCTTTCCAAGTTCTCTCCCTCATTGTTGTAATTTTTTCGTGGAATTGTTAGCTGGTACTGTATGACATCAAGTGGTTCGGTGACGCTCTCGTCGACAAGGTTTTCCAGCTTCATATCATGGCTATTGCTAATTCTGTTTGATGACTTGCTGCCATCATTGGCTTCCGCGAACTTGTCTCCTCGTCCCTCTATGGAATTGTTGTCATTTGCTACTTCCATTACATCTACCTGAGAACGAATGACTTGGTTTGGCACAAAGGCAGATTCATGTTCTGCTTTTGACAAGATGCTTTCGCCACCCTCAAGCGTTTCTTTCTGGTCATTCTGACTCTGGTGTCTAGAGGTGACTCTAGGTCGGCGGGATATACTGGTGGTCTTGCCAGACACATTATGGTCATCTCGTCTGTCATTTTCAGATTCGTTGACAGGCGGTTCTTGTATAATGCTATGTCTCATGAATTGCACTTCCGATATGTTAATACTCTGTGGCCTAAGATAGGGTTGGCCCTCTGTTGCTTCCTCTTCTACTTCAGGCACCTTCCTCAACTGTGAATTTCGCTGAGGATGCGGCACGTTTTCGTACATATCTTTCGGCGGAAAAGACTTGCTGCTTTGTGTTGTGGCTTCTGTGTCATTACTACTGCGCCCTCTGGTTTGCCCTGCAGTAGAATGTGGGTCTTGACTCGATTTCCTTGTCTTTTCCACTTCTACCTTGTGTTCATCTATAGATCCAACTGTTCTACCTAGTCTGTCTTGTATTTGAGGCATCAGGCTTTGATGAGCGAAATCTTGAGTTCCGCATATATTAACGGCAATCTAATTTAAAGACTCTTCTAATTGATATGCATTCTATTATTGGAACTAAAAAGTAATTTGGACTTACCAGGTCACTTCCTTGGACGGTGCCCTTCCGCATAGTAACGTATGGATCGTTAACGCTTTCCTCTTGAGGAATATTACAACGCCTGAGTATTTGAATGATTAATTCGTCTCCCACCCAGTCTTTGACTTTTCTTTTGTCAAAGTGTAATTTCCTTGCAAGTTTCTGAAGGTCTTTTCTGGCACAGAAACGTAACGCTTCCTGGCTGTTCAATTTTGTGTTAAGTCGAATGCGGCACACGTGGCACGTGCTTGTCTTCTGAAGGCACCTCTCGCACGTGATTCTAAGACACGCGTCACATTGCGAGAGCTAGACAAAAAGAATACGGTTGATTCTAAAATTGTTTCACGCCTACAGAATTGTATTCGCTCCATTTTGAAAAACAAAAATTAATGCTTTATTTTATTGCTTTAAATAGAGCAGTTATAGTTGCCTTTCGTGATGGACCCAAAGCATCGTTTAAGTCGTTAACAATTGAACGATAACGTACAATATGATAACCATTGAATGAGTGGAAAACTTGCTATTATTATCATCATCATCATCCCTGATTTCTTTCATTACCTGCTTCTTGAAGAATATTCTTCTAGTTATTCCACTGCTTTTGGTGGCCAGACAACAATGACAACAAGCAGTAATCTTTTCCCCAGCTCCTTCGGATTCCAAGGATGTCTAAATAAAAATTAAAGATGGACAGATACCTTTGAACTACTCGTATAAATTCGTTAGTGTTTACCTTACTCCTGGAAGCCGAGGATCTTCTTCTAAATAGTGAAGCCATTACAGCATCGAAAATGAAAAGTCTCAGGTGAATCGGATTGTTTAATTCCAAACCTAACGTTCTCACATTCACTTTATCGATCTTTCAAGACCACTGTTAATATTGCTCACATTCCTGACACATTCTGGTTTCAGTTCCTGAGTACAGGTGCTAATAATCAGTAGTTTAGAATTCACTTAAAGCGGAATGAAGTTAAAATTGGAGCAGGTCATGGTACTAGACATGCACATCAATCCTCTTTTGGCCCTCTATTGTCTTCTCTATCTTATCCTTGTTTAATCTGACCATAAAACAAAAAATGTTGTGTTACGGGCGTTTATCAGATATGATAACGTTCTTATCAATAGATATGTGAATAAGGTCTTGCTCTAGACGGGGTTATGAGGAACAGATCTGTAATTTAGTAATCCTAATTTTGGACTTTTTGTGGGGGGGAGCAAGGACTACCATGTCTAGCATGTGAGTGATATAAAGTGACACCATAGCTATAAATGTTAAAGGTTCCTTAGATGCATAGAAGCTCATGAATGTCTTAATTACAAGATGATAAAGAAAAACAGGACAAACTACCGTTTGATGATGTATTAAAAATTTATTTTGCAACAGATTACGTTGTTGACATGCTTTTAAAGCACAAATGTTTACTAAATTATTTATTAGATCAGGTGTCAAAGTACGACCGTTATCTGGGCGTACTGGGGCGTAGAGAACACATGACATCAGCCCGACTCTGTATTGCGAGTCTTGTTTGCCAATCTTTTTTAAAGTTGGTGTGTTTGTCCTCTCGGGCTCCTGTTGAACTCAAACGTGCTCACAGGAAGAGGTCGATATTCTGTCCTAATTCTTAACTCACATTACGAGATTCTTACTACCCCCCTCTTTGTTTTTGCATTTTAAATGAACTCAATGCTTTAAATTCCCACAAACAGACCGCCAGGCTGTAATAGTTTCCCAGTTTTTTTTGTATAAATTCATCCACTTTTGACATTGCAGCTGACTCTGATCACCATGGAGTCGACACTCACTACGGTTGCTCATCAGTGCATTGAATGCCATACCCAAACTTAAGTGGGAGCGGCGAGTTGCGTTGGACACACCAGTTCTCGTCTGATCACTGAAGTTAAGCAACGCAAGCCCAGTTAGTACTGACATGGGTGGTCGCTCAGGAAAGCTGGGTACTGGACGGGTCCCTAATGACCTTGTAGTTGATGGGACCTTAAACACCAACAAACAAACCCAAACTTAATCCACTTTCGACAACGCTGGAACATCGAATGGACATGCAGGACTATAGGCTTCTTTTATATATGAAAAGACCATCTTCTTTTAGTGGAGCTATGCGTAAGAGTCCTTTGTCTGTTGGTTAGTTACCTTGCACGTTAGTTGAAGTTGTCTGGTCTTGCAGTAGACTAAGACACCACCAAGCATGGGTGAATGAAATGAGCTTAAACAGGATATATTTTCAACCACCTTTGGACGTTTTCTAGGCAACAAGGGCATCTTTTTACGTTAACAGCACATTGGAAACAGAAAATTACATGACCACACGGCACGAAAGCACCGTCAAGGATATTTTTCTTACATTCCAGACACTTGTGTTGCTGAGCCCCTGGTGGATCGTCATCACCTATTAGAAACAATCACACTTACAGAGAGATTCATTCTTATGATATTGTGTCTCCCCCTACGCATTGTTGTTTCCACAACCGACCTTTTTTTGAAGTGTCATCAAAATCCCACTGATAGCATCTCGAAGGATCTGGCTGGTTAGAGGAATATTTTAAACTGTTAGGTCCACTTGAGTTCCACGTTGCATATTTACTTTTATGAGGTGTATCTATTCAAAGAATGGTCTCAGTTTAACCCCAAGACAAGGACCACATTCCACTGCATGTAAACGCCTTACTCTCAACACTTGTAGCTTGTGATGACCATCCATATGCTCCTCTTCCTTCTCGAACTCCCCGTGCATCTCTTGAATTGTTGCTCCTCGTTTCTCGTTTCGTGGATTTCTTTATTTTAATTGCGTTATCCATTACGGCCATAAGCTGATCGTAAGTGTCTCCTGTCTTGTCATATGTTTTTAGAAATTCTGATAACTCCTTTACAGTCATGTTCTTCACGTCTTCTACATCGTTATCCTGAAGATTCTGAACACCTCTGACTTCCGAGCTGCTTAACGCCCTCTTTACTAGTTCAATCAGGTGTGTTTTTTCCGTTATGTTATTCATACCACGGTAACCCTTTTCCTCTAATGTCTGCTTTAGTTGTTTCGTTGACATGCTTTCAGGATTACAAGTGCTACTTGGCATTTTTGTTTTAGAATTGCTGTTCATTTGTATTCTCCCTGACTATGTCTGTCGACTTGAAATTGCTGTCTTCTGCAGGTATTTGTCAGTCTGTCACCTTATTAAGCGGTAGCAGAATGTTGATGTAAGTTATTTGATCGCAAGAATATAATTTAATCTTGCTTAGACTTACCTTCATAAAGTTCAGTTTAGTCCATTAGGAATCTTCTAGCAGACTTTTGCAATTGTTGTTCTCAAGTCGCCTTGTTGGGCGTTTAATGTTTGATAAATCTGTGCCTGCTGACAGAGAGAAGAAGCATTTGACGAATATTCCTACTCATTTGTAGTTTCTTGTAAGTATTATATATTAGATGGTGAAAGTCATCGAATTCATTATTTTTATTCTTATACAGAATTACAAAAATATATATGACACGTACCTTACATTTGTTGCTGAGCTTTAGGCTAACAGCGATAAAAATTACTTGGATAACCTTATCTTATCGTAACCTCTTATCTTATCCTGCCTCCTCCTCTCCCGCGAGCAGCCTCCTAAGGGTTCAGACTGTTATGACTGCTTGGCTTACTCTCCAACCCGTTAGTGTAACAGAGAACAGGTAATCATGATAGTTACCATAACCTGAAGGTCCAACCGTTCAAGAACATTTGAAACGTTACCTGTTGTTAGAAGCACCTCAAGTAAACTCTTGCATACATAGTTTATACAAGTTTCTCTGACAAGTTATTTGAAGTATGGCATCTTTTCAGATGACTTTTACCGCATGTTAATTTTTTTTAACCCTTTTGCTGTAAACCATAGGTTTGACCAAGGACCGGTTTCAGAACCGTGACTCTTCATGTTTGACAATGGTATACAAAGAGAACTTCAAGGATTGTCATTTGGATAGCGACTTGTAACTTCAGAGGGGCTCCATTCTGACATCACTTGGTGCAGAGCAGAGGTCACTACGGGTCAAAATTAGCAACATTTTTGTTCACTGCTTCTTGTGCCTCTGTTCCTCCGATTCTTAACTGATGATCTAAAAGTATGCTACAAAGGAATATCACTGTTGCATGAATTGGTAGTAGTACAGGTTCAAACAATTCCTGTCAGAATGCCAGTGCACATGACAGTGCTCAATCAGCTATCTACACTGAACTTCGACTTACATGAGTGCTACTAGTCTGCTGTTGCCATACTGGGAGCATTTGTATTGAAGAATCAAGGGGCGAAGGGGGAAATGCATTCGCCACAAATTTTAAACGGACTACATTGATTACCTTTGTGGAACACCAGGTTACTTGCGGTTCATGGGTTCTTGATGCCTGGCTCAAAACTTTAATCCTGTCTTTACCATTGGTTTTTGACGTGGGAACAAGTTGTAAGAAAAGATCTGTTTGTGTTTGGGGCTGATGGGGACCTGGTAGAAGATAGGAGTGGAGGGTGAGAATCAGCAGACCCGACCCTGCCACAAGCGGGATATGATGATGATATGAATTATGATGACCATACTATTGGCCTTTGATATATAATTTTGAACTCTTGATTCTTAAATTTGGGCAGTTAGGTTAAGTATATCGGGCTTCCCACTCCTGGCCCATTTTTGTCTGACAAGGGGTAGCATGGATGACCGCTTATGAACTCTGGGTACTGCTAATATACCAAAAAAATCGTTGTAGCAGCGTAGTGTCTGTGCAGACTCTGCTTTAGAACTGCGCAGTGGACGGGGCTCTAATGACCTTTGTAGTTGAAGGGCCCTTAACCACAAACCAAACGAAAAATCCTCCCTGTCCTATTTTTTGTTTGTTTGTTGGTGTTTTAGGGCCCTTCAACTACAAGGTCATTAGATCCCCGTCCACTGTGTAGTTCTGATGCAGAGACTGCACAGGCACTACACTAATGCGACGATTTTTGGATACTAGCAGTACCCAGTTTTCCCAAGCGGCCATCCATGTTGGTACTAGCTGGGATTGGGTTGCTTAACTTCAGTGATCAGACGAGAACTGGTGTGTCCAACGCAATTCGCCGCTCCCCCTCCCTGTCCTACTGTGCGGGTGGGTGTACAGTATAACTACCCACCCTGGACCAGGGTATCCATATGCCCTTAGGCGTTTTTAACGAGAGACGCATAAAGCTAATGTCTCTCTCCCGCTCTCTGCATTTCTCTTTTGATGAATAGAAGACAGTGAGTGACCAAGTGGCTTGTCCTGAGTTATATGAATAAATTTTATATAAATCCAACAATAGGACACAAATTCTTGAAAATTTCAGTTTTAATAGAAATTCGAATCATTAGTGCTGATGCCGCTTACCATAGCATTTTATGAATACATATAAACTATAATGGATATAGGCCGCAGTTCTGGATTTTGGGAGACATCCACTTAATCGTCCTCATGACTGGTCGATTTGCCTTTAGAAGAAAAACCTGCCATATTTTGCACCTACCATCTTGGTGACAAATATTTATCTCATTTCCTTGTCTGTCTCCTTGGTAGTATACTTGAATGTTGTAACTATTTTCTTTAAAAAAACTCATTTCTTAGGACTTGGTTCACTTTCTGGAAAAAGAATAGTAACGATTAAATGTCCCAGGAGAGAGAGAGAGGTATTTTAAAATTTCAGTGAACTGTAATACACCCCCTTACTACTAGTACTAACCAAGATTTTGTGACTTCCACAATACGATGGTACGAAGGATAAGGTCCTCTTTATTGTCTTCCATCTTGACAGGAAGTCCTTGACTTTGCAAAATGGCTTTTAGACTTTGAAAACTCATTCTTTTAATGTCTTTTTCAGAGGTAATACTTTTGAGAGGAGTGTCTGAGGCTCTCTTGGATGGACTAGTGACAGCTACTGGAATTTTTGATGGTTTTGCTTTCTGTGCGGAAGAAGTCGAGGACGAAGAAGACGTTTTAGGTCGTGGAGTAACTTCCACACGAAGTCCGTAGTCTTCCAGCGTCTTGGTCCTTCCCCAAAGTTTTTTCACTTCGCTAACGAAATGTTTCCTCAGTACCAGTGTGTCCACCGGTACCCCGTAATGTTCTAGAATCGTTCTCAAGTTTCTCGTGGTTAACGCGTCGATTTCTTTCTCATTCTGGATGTCCTCTAATGTAATTCCTGTTAGAGACTGTATGGATGACAACGAATTCAAAGAAGTACTGGAAGGATGTCGTTTAACTCCATCGGGCACATTATCATCCAAGGTTTCAGAAAGATTCCTCTTAGGCTCTGGTTTCTTCAATTCGTTCCATACCTTCTTGACCGCATTTACCAGGTCTTCACGCTTCCACAAATCCTGTTTGTTAATATTCAAGGACTTGAGGATGGCTCGTAGTTTGAACTCTTCCATGGTGTTGACTTGATTCTCGGTCAACGACTCCAGATAGGCTACCCAAGACGAGCGTCCAGAAGAGTAGACTCTACCGTCATCTTGTAGGTGCCGAAGAGGAATTTCGGCAGACAACCCTCGTGAGGGTTCCATAAGATCACTGCAGTCGTCTTCGTCGGGGTCTTCCTTGACATTTCCAAGCATGATCGTCGTCGTCAGGTCTTGTGTAGCCTGCATTGGTACTGGTGCAGAATTCAGTTCGTTGTTGGCCTCCATCGTGGAATGTGTCCATTCTAGAGTAGAAGAAGGGGACTGACTAATACGGAATTCGGTGTCGGCGTCCACAAACACATCGCTGTCTCTTTCAAAGTCACTCTCCGGTTTTGGAGTAGTTGGAGACTTGACCGTGTTCGAATCTTGTCGGGACAGCGACCTTCTCAGAAGAATACCGGCGATTACGTCTTCTTCCGGTTTAGTACTCGGTAAAATGAGGTTGATGTCATCCGGTATCTTTTCCTCCATCTCCTTCAAATCCTGTAAGAACTCATCCACCGTGACCATATCTCCTGATGCTTCTGATGCTTCTGATTCTTCACCATCTTCGTTATCATCAGAATCTGATGGCGTGGGGTCGTGTTTCTTGTCGGAGTGGCCTTCAGGTTTGAGCACCTCAGAAACTTTTTCAATGATTGGTTGCATCGACTCGACCACGACGTCTGAATAGCCAAACATCTCGTAATTCTCATAGTCTTTCAGGTCCTCCAAGCCTATGCCAAGTCCAGTACTGGTCCTCACATTCTGTGTTGAGACTTGACCTCCACCATTGCTACTCCTATCACTGTTTCTCTGATTTTGGCGCCATATCATACTTGCCCGGGTGATCAACACGCTCTTGTCTATTCCTGGTTCTGTGGACACTCCGTAAGTCTCTAGAAACCTTCTTAATTCATTGTAACTTACATGATACAGGTCGTTCTCAGAGTAGGCGTCCCGCAAAAGTATACCAGAGTCTTCTTCTAGTGTCTTTGTTTCATCTTGTATTTGCGTGGGACTTTTTCCTACTTCTGCCGGCCTTTGTACTATCATTATCTCGGCCTTTTCTGGTTTTTCTGGCATCAGAATAATGGGCGCCTCCTGGGTGAATTGGTCGGGAAGCTCTGATACAATAGATGGGTTTGAAAGGAAGGGTACGGCCGTCAGAGGGACCGATGACTTTTGGAGAATGATTGGCTCAAGAGCCTCAGTGGTTGTTGATTCTGGAGTATGGTTGTCAGCATCGCCTTTGCCCTTATTCTCATTATTGGGTTCTTCTATCTGTTCCATTGCTTTAGAAACGTCATAGAACCCAGATGTCTCATCGTCACTAGTCTGTGACTCACTGCAACTGCTGTCATCTTTACTGGAATTGCTGTCATCTTTACTGCTCCTGCTCTCTTTACGCCTAGGATACTCCACTGGACTTGGATATTCTGCTGGGACTGGTGGATGATAGTTAAGAGGTAAAGACTGTTCGAGTTCTTGCTCGGTCAGGCGCTTGATACTCAATACCCGAACAGGTGTCTCCGACCCCGGACTGTGGACTCGCGTGATAACCTCCACTTCTGGATCTTCCAGACACTCACTGGAAGTGTTGTTAGTATCAGCTTCTTCCAAAAATTTAATGTCCACATTGTTATTGGTGCTTTCTGGTATCTCATCTCTATCGACTGATGACTCTTTGCTATAGTAACCATCAATTTCCGTTTCTAGATAGCCAGGTGGGAGCCCATCTTCAGTTGCCTTCGGCAGTTGTATAGTTCCTTCTTGGACAGCTTGTACGTCCCTAAGTACCTCGTTAAGTAAAGTGCTATCCAATGGACTTTCTCTTGAAAGTATGACGTCGTTTTGGTTGTCAATTAAAATCTGTGCATTGCTGTCTATGGTGTCCTCTTTACCCACAGGTAGTACTTCTTCTTCATCCTTTTTATGAACTATTTGAACGTATTGGAGTACAGGTTGAATCGGGATATTGCCCTCTGGAATTGGATCTCTGGTCAGTTTTAAAGCTTCAACGTCCTGGTCGGTGCCAAGAGTTTCTTTTTTTACAGCTTCAACGTCCTGGTCGGTGCCAAGGGTTTCTTTTAAAGGGCTGTGATAACTTTGTTGTGAGACTTGCTTGGGTTCCTCTAGTCTGCTCATTTGATTATGATCGTGATTTTCCTGCACCGTCTTCAGAGGTTTTGGGCTATGGTGGTGATGGTGAGGACGATTACGGTGAGGGTCGGTTGAGTCTAAAGGTATTTCCTTATTATTTGGTTCAGGAATAGCAGCCAGTGACTTGGGATAGTCGTATTTCAGACTTTCCTTGATAGGCCCGCTGCCTTTGGTCTTGCTTTGTTGCATTTGAATCTCTTTTGTGGATTTCTCTTCGCCGGCAAGGTTTGGTTTGGCAGAGGTCTTTTCAACAGTGGCTTGTTGTTTACGGATATCGTCTAATGTTGGAATGGGTTTGGGATGCATTTCGATGACCGGTGGCTTGAGATATAAAATAAGAAATAAATAATAATTGAAAATTGGCTCGATCTAAAAACTTGAATATATACTTACAACATTTTGATCGTCAGGAAGTGGCTGAGGTGGTCTAGGTCTTGGAACTTGGTCACTGTCATCGTCGAGGATGGAAATCTTGCAACGTTTCAATATTTGTACTATCATTTCGTCCTTACTGGCGTTATTCATGTCGCTCTTGTTGAAATGTAATTTGGTTAGTATGATCATCAAGTGATTTTTCTTTAGTTTTTGAAGGGCCGCTTCCGAGTTGGTGTTAGGATTGGACTTTATTCGACACACGTAACATTCGCCATTCTTTTGGCACTTCTGACAGACACTTTGATTGCAACGTAAACATTCGTAAACCTATGAGACAAATTGAATCTTGTACATTGACCATTGTAGTCAGTTGAATCTTGTGCTGACCAGTGACCGTTGTAGTTGAAGGGCCCTAAAACACCAACAAAACAAAACCATGAATCTTACCTGTGGGGCGGCACAGCACAGTCCTTGCGAGGAAGCTGATTTTTGGCAACATTTGCAGATTTGTCTCTGACTTCGTAGCTTTTGTGACGAGCCTTTGGTCTTTTCTGTTTGAGATGTTTTTTTAGAGGATTTCGATGACATAGTTTATTTTTCGTTTCGAGTCTCTTGGAGGATTCCTTCGAAACCCTACAAGGAAATAAATGGCACAGTTTCGAAAAAGTTTTTGAACAAGTGTTCTTTGGTGACGTATTCTAAATGGCGCTCCACTCGCGAGTTGTGATGTTCGCTCGTTAACGTCCGTTCCATTTTAGAACGGCGAAGACATTCTAAAAATGGCGTCGAAGTTATCACCCTGACTAGACTTTGAATTCTTTTTTTTGCTCAGCATTAATGATTGCAAAAATTAGGTGAGGCTTCAACATGTTAATACGCTTTGACGTGATAATTGGTATGTCGACAAATGTAATCCTGTTGTATTAAGTACTTTAACGCAATGTTTTAAAGTTCACGTAATATACACACGCCCTCGTTCACGCCCTGTGAATTACGACGCCTTATTTGCAAGTGCACCGTGTTATTTCTAGGATACAGTTGGATGTGGGACACATTTGGAAATTTTTTTAGGTGCAGTTGATAGAAGAGATACTGATGGAGAAGCACATCCAAAAAAAAAAAAGTAGAGTAAGAAGTATGACCCATTAATACAATTGAAAGTTAGCAACTGAGCTTAATTCAAAACACGGTTAGGCGCCATCTTAATGATCTATAATCAATCTTGTGTTTTTAAATATCTTACCACTGATTCTTTTTTCTTCCCAATATGTGTTGTTGCAATATTCAATTTTTAGATAATTGGTCTTACCTTCTCAAGAATCCTTTAGACAAGAATAACCCAAGATTAGCAGACGGAATTTCAAAAGTAATTTGTTTAGGTAGCGACGGACTTCACTTTTGCCAAGTTGAATGGTGAAAAGTGTACTAGATGTGATGGCTTGTGGTTGGCTAGTAGGTGGTATTATCTAATCATAAAGTAACAGACTTCATGTTGACATAAGATAGGCCTTCTCACTTGTGATGATGATATCAACAAATGTTGCAAGTTCTCTAGGGCACCCACTGTTTGGCCGAGTGACTAGGATTTTATTCAGCATCAGTTGGGATTTTTTTATCGTTGTAAGCACCATTCACCCATGTAGTCACTGTCCTGTTGACCGTATACAAACAACCCTGACTGTTATGTAAAATCGCCCTCCTCACTCTCTTCTTATATCCAGCAAGAAAGAAGGAATCTTGTGAATCACATAGGATTACTGTGTGGACTTTAATAAAACTACGTTTCCATTTTGTATCTCCACCCATTTAAACAATACTTGGGCAAATCCTCAACCGTTGTTTATACTTGCAAAACAACACAGAGGAGTTTTAATGTTGAAATTGTAATTTTTTATTCTGATAGCAATCAGATAGGTACGTTTATTAACCAGACGAGAACTGGTGTGCCCAACACCTTAAGCCGCTCCCTATCCTTCCAGAGCATTGGAGAGATAGATTTGGATGTTACCTATTGAATCAATTGGGGGTGGTTGTAGTGGAGCCCTGTGTGATAGGAGGGTCCCAATCAAGTTGAAATGAAAGTTTTACAGGGCAGTGGTTAGGCCAACTATATGGAGCCGAATGATGGGCAGTGATGAAGGGCAACGTCAATAGAATGCAAGTAGCCGAGATGCGAATGCTGAAGTACATGAGTGGAGCGTTGAGCTGATAGAAATAGGAACCACTACATTAGAGGTAGCCTGGTGGCGGGGGACATCGCGGAAAACATGAGGGAGTGTTGATTGAGGTGGTATGGACACGTAATGCGAAGATGGGAGGAAGAGCTTGTTAGGCCCATTAAAGGAATGCAGGTGTTGCGAAGCACACGGGGAAGGGGGGAGACCGAAGCAGACGTGAGATAAGGTTGTCCTTAAAGATGTGATAGTTTGTGGGGTGGAGAGACGTCTGGTGGGAAATAAGCCGGAGTGGAGGGTTAGAACCCGTAGACCCGATCCTGCCACAGGCGGGAAACCTTACAACCCAAGTAAAACCTTACAACCCAACAAACAACTTCATATTGTTGGTTGTTAAGAAGTACAAGACTACTGCATGAACGTGGTAAAAACAATTATTTCAAAAACTAGTTTTATTTCATCGGTAGCACAGACATGAGTGGATGTCATACTTCCCAAAGATACAGAAGCTTTTGATGTCTCCAACAGATTCTCAGATTCCTCAATGATTGGGCGTGAGCCGATTGATGGCCTAAAATTAAATTATGGCCTAATTTTTTTGTTTTATTGGTGTTTTAGGGTCCTTTCACTAAAATACTCATTAGAGCCCTGTCCACTGCGTAGTTCTCATTCGAAGTCTGCAAGGCACTACGCCGTTCCCAGTACCCAGTGTTCCCAGTAAGCAGTACCCAGTGTTCCCAAGCGGTCACCCATGCTATGTACTATCTGGGGTTGCATGGTTTACCTTCAGTGATCAGACGAGAACTGGTGTGTCGATGGCAATACAGCGCTCTATGGCCTAAAGACACGTATAATTTGAAGGATATAAGTTCGACAAATAGGACAATCTTCAATTTGCTGACCGCATGACAAGCAAGTGGCCATATGTCCACACTCGAGGAAGACACAGTTCATTCTCTCAGTCAGGCATATTTTGCAATATTCGTGCTCATTAATAGCCGTCTTTTCTGTTGACAGAAAAGAGATATCATCATTAACACTCAACTCTGTGATTTTAAATGGGTTTGCTATTGATGCACTCTCTGGAAAATTTTGCAAATTCTTTACCCACTTTCATTTTCCAAATCCATCATCAGGGATTGGACTCGCAAGATTAGATCCTCTTTTTCGCAGGCATTAGAAGTCACGTTGTTTATTTCAAGTATATGCTTCAGCTCTCGAATTGAGAGATCCTTAATGCTTTTAATATCTGCCGCTGTGTCAACGGATGCATCCGTGGCCCTGGTATCTCTCTCTTTGGAAGAAGACGTGGTAGAGCCTGATTCCTGCTGACGCCTCGTAGTACTACTTGCATCGTGAGTCACTTTTGGGATATTGGACCAGAGTTGTTGGACTTCTTTGACGAAATCTGACTTTTCAAAGCAGCCTGTCATAGCTACATTGTTGTCTTTCAGAATTTGTTTCAGTTTAGACATCTGCAGATCCTTAATACTATCCGGATCCTTGATGTCTGTAAGAGTAAACTCGGATACATTGGTTTTGGTGTGTCGCTTCTCTTTCGTCAAATGTTCAACTGTTGCTGTCGTCTTTTCGGGCTTATTTCCGTGCTTTCTGCTCTGTGGGTCAGTATAAGTCTTTTCTGGACATGCAAAAGATGTTAGGTTGCTTGAAATTCCATGTTATTTTTGACTATGAGAATACTTTTTTTTCTCACACTGACCTTTAGCTGCTTTCAACGTTTTTTCAACAGTTAAAATCAAGGATGATCTCTCATAAATGTCATCGGTTTTGACAGAAAATTGTAAAAGAATCCGTTTCAGTTCGTGAGTCGACATGTTCCTGATGTCATCTTCACTGGGAAATTCATCGTGAGTAATCTCCTTAGTGCTGGCTTGAACATCATCCGTTGAAGTGGAATGTTCAGACTTGAAGTCTGGAGCCAAGAAACCAGATAAAATTTATATCGTAATCGTTAAATTAATTACTGTAGTAATTCCTCAACACCTGCCTTCAAGTTGTTCTGTAGAAGCTGGGCCTCGAAGATTTTCTGTAGAAAACGCTGGGCCTCGAAGATTTTCTGTAGAAGAAGCTGGGCCTCGAAGATTTTCTGTAGAAGAAGCTTGGCCTCGAAGATTTTCTGTAGAAGAAGTTGGTCCTCGAAGATTTTCTGTAGAAGAAGTTGGTCCTCGAAGATTTTCTGTAGAAGATGCGCCTTAAAAATAAGAGAAAGAAATTAAAATCAGTGATCAAGACGGAAATCTCTTGCTGGGCAGAATTCTTGAAACCTCTTAGTACCATGGTGATCTTGAACGTTCCTGGTATGCTGTTGTTTTCGGGGCTCATGTGGCGGCGGCGATTCTGGCCTGGACGAATGGTCATCACTTTCCTTATCGTCTTCATGGTCGCCACCGTGTGCAGGTGCACCGTCGCCGTTATCAGGTAAAGTGTCATCTTCTGACACCTCCTTCAAATTATTATCATTATGTAACAGAAATCTTTTGCATAGACTTTATTCGAAAATTCATTCAAACCGAATGAAAACCCACCGCCTTTGGGAGGCCTGATATCTCATCTGCTTCAGGATTCTGTCTATCACCTAACAAAATAGAAAGCTGTCAGTTATTGTAAGTAACTATCCCACCTGGGAGAAGAAAGAGTAGATTCTTGCTGTTTATTGGTGAGTCTTGCTGTTTCGTGCATTCCGGTTGTCGATCATGACCACCTTTCGGTGATTGCTGTGCTGTTGTGCGGAAATCACTCTTGGAAGCCTCATGTTTGTCTGTGGCAGTCTTGTGAGTAGCTCTTGGATACCTCTGGTCCACGTTTTGCTCTCCTTCTTCATCTATAGTGATCGTGTTTGTGTTATCGTTGGCGTTCGTGTTACTGTGATCGTGTTTTACTCCAGAACAAGATTCGTCCGCCTTCTGTGGTGTAGTTCTACTTGTCTCACTGGACCTTTTGCTGGTCTTACTGGATCCACCTGAATGGTCTTCTGAGCTGCTGGATACAGATGAATAAGTAGTGTCTTTATCTTTCTTTTTCTGATTGCGACCAGATGTAGTGCTTTGCCCGTCTACAGTTGCTGAATGATCACCACTTGAGACACTTTGACTGTCTTGCTTTGGTATTTCACAAGGGTCTGTGGCTTCTTGATGGCCCTCACTTGGATCACCCGTATTCTGCTTTCTTGTGTCAGTATCAACCTTATCAGGATCATCTGGATGTTCGTGTGACTCACTGGTAATAAGTTGTTCATCTTGACTCACGTGTGGACCCTCCATGTTGGCAAAATTCGTCTCATCTCGTAAGTCTACATGTGTCGTTGAAGTGCTCGGTCCTGCTGGAGGCACGGACGGTGAACCATTTTGTCGACTATCGGTTCTGTGTATCGTTTCTGGGTTCTCCACTGTACGTTTTTGGTCGTCTTCTTTTATAGTGGCTGTTTGGTGAGTACTCTGTGTCGACTTTTCGTGACTCTCTGTTTCTTTGTCCTGTCTGAAGTCTGGTTGGTGGTAACTTTCCCTAAACTCTTCATAATTGTCTTCCATATCGTGCAGCCTTCCTTAACAGAAAAAAGAATGGCCGATGAAGACCTTCGTTTTGTTTTGAGCTATCGGGAAGAAAGTGAAGTGTTTGACTTACTCAAGGTTGTGTTGCTGTAATCCTTTTTTTTTCACCAATTCTTACCAAGATCTTCGCTCGATGTCAACATGATGACGCCAGTTAGGATGGTAAGGGACGGAAAATGAAAATTTGAGAAATATGAACTTTAACCTTCGACTGTCAGAAGGGCCACCAGGCCTCGATGCTGTTAAGAAGGACTTAAATGTTTGCCACATGTGCAGAATTTATCCGTTATCTTATCGTATTTTACGTGTCACAGCAGTGGCGTCACTAGGGGGTGCGGGCCGCAGAGGGTGACACCACTCGCACCATGAGAAAAGGGGGTGACACCAAAGCAGAAGAAGCGACTTTTTTCGGGAGAGGGGGGAGGGGGGTGACACCATGGTGTCACCGCACCGGGTGACGCCACTGTGTCACAGATAAGATAGCGATGGAGCCATGTTGCTTCCATGGATACCTGTAGAAGTTCTCGTTATTTTTCAGACGTCCCTTCTTCCTCTGTGGTATGTGGTTTGTTTTCCTAAGCAATCATATCCCGGGCCACATCCCGTCTAATCTCCTTCAGATGACTGATTTTACTACAGTATATACATCTCTCCATACCTCTAGCACAGTGGTTCTCAACTGGTGCTCCGCGGAGCCCTGGGGCTCCGTAGCAGGATTTTCGGGGCTCCGCGGCCACAAAGTGCTGCGGATCCCTGGGGCACCACAAACGCCAGTCTATCGTTGTCCAGCGATGAACAAGTAGTTAAAAACTGAAAGGATTTCTGGAACAAGGACTTGTTCCTAAAACATTCCATATTATATATTTGCTTACAGTCATTTCTGCGCATGTTTAATTTTTCAATATTGCTTGAATCAAAAAGGGGCTCCGGCGAACGAACTGGCTGTCAGGTAAGGGCTCCGCGACTCCAAACGGGTTGAGAAATCCGCTGTACGCTGGCGCCTTCTCAGGCCGGTCCTGATCTGTTGATCAGTCGCAATGTGATGCATGTTGACCATCGGTTTGAGAATATTCTCAACGTTGAGCGCGTCATGTAGATTTCCTCTTCTCTTGGACCTTTCCCCCAACTCCTGTTTGACAGGATGACCACTGTCTTATGAGTTCTCGTCTAATGACTGAAATTAAGCCACGCAACCCCAGCTAGAACTAGCATGGGTGATCGCTTGGGAACACTGGGTCGGTGCCGTAACGGGAGTATGAAGCGCCTGTGGCAAGTGTCTAATTTGCGACTCCCCGTAACCCAATAATGACAACCGTGGCGGCCCCTTCTTCGCCATGCCCTCGCGGCCCGTGGCGGCCGCCTTCTTCGCCATGCTCTCGTTACGGCACTGCTTTGGGTACAGCTAATGTCCAAAAATCGTCGGAACAGCGTAGTGTCTGTACAGACTCTGCATTAGAACTACGTAGTGGACGGGGCTCTAATGACCATTGTAGTTGATGGGCCCTTAAACAGCAATGAAACAAAGCCTGTTTTATGTCTTGAGAAAGTGGAATTGGTGGACAGTTAAAAGTGAACATTATGTTTATTTGTGGACTTTAGTCATTCGCACTTATGCTGCCTATGAAAAGTTTCCAAAATTCGGACACTTGCTTTTCATATTCTGACCTCTCACATAACGTAGTGATGTCAAAATTATTTTCCTTTAAAATAGTCTTTAACTGGCGAATGGTTAATTTCGGGATGATTTCCAGAGATGAAATGTCCTTCAGACACTGAACTGCCCTGGTCTCTAGTTCAGTGCTGCTGGTCGTCTCTGAAATGAAAGCAAAAAATAAATGACAGCAGTTTAGTTGCAGGGCAAGATCTTGCAGCCTGATAGTCCTTACTGTACCTTTGTCAGAATCAGTTTCCGTGTCTTGGTTTGGTCCACTTTGGTCCCGATCGCTGTGCAGATCACCATCTGTCTGTTGAAATACGTCAGGAAAGATGTCATGAGTACTGTTTGTCACATTGGAACTTTGGTCCTGATTACCCGTCGTTTTGCCAAAACGGTCCACGAGGTTTTCCATCACAGATGAATATTTAGCTTGTACGCCTTCCCCCAACATCAG
>JAAFCE010005724.1:21678809-21717682 GCA_013389805.1 Trigoniulus corallinus | reverse complement strand
TCCATCACAGATGAATATTTAGCTTGTACGCCTTCCCCCAACATCAGGCTGCGTGTTCTGGTCTTGGGCTTGTTGTCGCCACTGACTGAGCCTGACACCGTATTGCGCTTTCGAGGTGTTGGCCGTGGCCCCCGAACGTTGTCGGAGGTGGTTCCATGGTCGCGAGTTGTGGCTCGTCTGAATGTAACCTTTTCGGTGTTAACAACATTATCTGGGGCGGAAGGAATGGAATTGGGATCTGAAATGTTAAGAGTTGTAAATTGGAAGACTGTCCTTACAAAAAATGGGTTTTCTGGTTGAAGAGACGTAGCGGCCCGCGTCTGTTATCGCGTTATATCGGGCCATTAACCTCTTGCAATAGTCCCCCTAAGCTTCGGGACAGAAAACTCACCTCACGTTTGTCCCATAGAAAGCTTCCCATATGCAATTCGACCAATCAGGATCGAACCTGCGCGTACCATGGGCTGAATGATGACAAGCAGGTACCAATTGAACTAGAATAGGACTGTCAGGAAAGGTTTCTTCTGCTAGTCAGTGTAGGACATTTCAAACCACAAACTGGTTTAGTAGGTCCACCATCAAAGAGGCTTTAAGGGCGTCATTTTTTTTTTGGAACTCGTGTAGTTCTTACCGACGTTATGAAATTCGCACCACATTTCTTTGACAGCGGTTGCCATTTCCTCTTTAGTCATTCGTGTCTTGATGGCCACGCGTCCACTTTTCATCAGGATGTACTTGAGCTGTGGTTCGCTGAGCGTAGCAATGTCTTTTTGAGATCGGATGCTTTCCATACGTTCCCTTAGTAATTCGGCATTATCGTCCGCTGGTGAACGTCCTTCTGCGAACAGAAAATGAACAATTGACCAACCGTCCCGCACAACATGCCTCTCGTAACCAGGGGCGGATCTAGGTTTATCGGGGCCCAGCTGTCGGGGCCTAGGGCTTATTGAAGTTCAATAGTGTTACACTGATTAAAATGAAACAAATTATCATCATCATACCCCTATCCCGCCTGTGGCCTGGTCGGGTCTGTGGGTTCCAGCTCGACACTCTCGCCTGTCCCCCACCAGGTCCCCGTCCACCCCTCACACTACCATATCCTTAGGGACAACCTGCTCTCACGTTTGCTTTGGTCTCCCCCTGCCCCGGATGCTTCTCACCACCTGCATTCCTGTAATGGGCCTAACAAGCTCCTCCTCCCCTCTTCGCATTACGTGTCCATACCACCTTAATCATCACTCCCTCATGTTTTCTGCGATGCCCCCCCCCCCACCACCAGGCTACCTTTAATGTAGTCGTTCCTAATTCTATCAGCTCTTGACACCCCACTTCGGGTACTGACTCGCATTTCGGGTACTTGCATTTTATTGACGTGGCCAGGGCCGTAACGAGAGCGTGGCGAAGAAGGCGGCCGCCACGGGCGTAACTGGGTTTGGGGCGCAACTTAGACACTTGCCACAGGCGCTTCATACCTCCGTTACGGCACTGGACGTGGCCCTTCCTCACTGCCAACATTCTGATCCATATAACAGTGGGCCTAACCGTTGCCCTATAAAACTTCCCTTTCAACTTGATTGGGGCGCTGTTATCACGCAGGACTCCGCTTGCATGTCTCCACTTCAACCATCCCCTATTGATTCTGTGGGTCACATCCGATTCTATCTCCCTGTTGCTTTGGAACACTGAGTACTTTACCTCTCCGGGTGCTCATTGTTAATGACTTATTAAAAATTTATGATATTACTATAATTCAATAATTGCGGGCCCTTGACACTTGGGTCTGTTTTCCTTGGGCGTTTTAGGGCCCTTCAACTACAAGGTCATTAGAGCCCCGTCCGCTGAGTAGTTCTAATGTACAATCTGCACAGATACTACGCTAATGCCACAACTTTTGGGTATTAACGGCACTCAGATTTCCCAAACGGCCACTCATGTTAGTACTAGCTGGGGTTGCATTGCTTAACTTCGGTGATCAGAGGAGAAGTTGTGTGTCTAACGCTTTAATTAAAGCCGCTCCTTGACATTTGGCGGCCCAAGGCTTAAGCCCTATTAGTCCCTATGTAGATCCGACCCTGCTCGTAACTAGTGTTAAAGTCCATTCATACCACCGGAGGAGTCCTCCATCTTCTAGTAGGATCACTGCACCAGGTATTTTCACTGTTAGAGAATTGTCTTGAAGGTAGGGTGTCAATATTTGTGAGCGCGTACAGGTGACGTGGCTACCCTGCCTACCGGCTGATTTGGTAATAGAAACAGCCCTCCCCCGCAACCTGTGCCTGATAAGATACTGTTTGTATTGACACCCTCTTGGTTTTTGACATTGTTGTCATTTAGATGTGCAAGCCATTTTGCTGTCAGAAAGCCTTAGTAGGTAGCATTGTGCTCTGTCCTGAAATACCGCGATAATGTTATCTAATGTCACTCTTGCTCAAATTGAAGGCCGACAGTCGATTCCTTCGACTCTGGGCCACCATTTAGTTCGTTGCAATCAGTGAAGTTATCATAATTTACCCCGCCTCAATAGCTTTTGGTTCGTTGGTGGTTTAGAGCCCTTCAACTACGAGGTCATTAGAGCCCTGCCTCCTCGGTGGCGCAGTGGGTTTTGTTGTTTGTTTGTTGGTGTTTTAGGGCCCTTCAACTACAAAGGTTATTAGAGCCCCGTCCACTGTGTTGTTCTGATGCAGAGACTGCACAGACACTACACTTATGTGACGATTTTCGGATACTAGCGGTACCCAGTTTTCCCATGCGGTCACCCATGCGAGTAGTAACTGGGGTTGCGTTGGTTAACTTCAGTGATCAGACGAGATTTGCCGCTCCCGGCGCAGTGGGTAAACAGTAGATAATGGCCTAAACGATATTAGAGGAGCGATAGAAAAGGGAGGGCTAAAGATAAACATGAAGACAGAGTACAGTGAAATCTCTCTAATTGGTACACCTGTGGGACCCGGCCAAAGTGTTCCCATAATAGGGGTATAGCAAAACTCGGGTACCCATCTTGTCCCTCTGAATGGACATAAGGGCGCGACCGAAGCTGCAACCCTTATGCTTTTACTGTACGTCGGTCTACTGTTCGTTGAGGAATTCCACCGACGCCAGGGGGGGGGGGGGGCGAGTCCTACACCTGAAAATCTTGCCTCATTTGTCTCAGTTGCATAGTAGACAGGGTTCTTTTACATACAAATGCCGAACACTACACAGGACCTCTGTTTTATTTCTCATGGAAGGCGCACTTGGGACATTTCTCTCGCCTGAAAGAAGCCAACCCTCCAGGTCCAGTATCGAACTTAGAACCACTGACGATGTACCCATTACAGAGGTGGTTTTCTGAAAATGGAAAATGGTGACAGATAATGGGAGTACCAATAGAGGGGTGTAGCCATTATAGATTCGTACCGATATGAGGGGTGTGCCCTTTAGAGGAGTGTACCCGTAGAGAGGTTTTACTGTATTTAGCTTTCAATTGGGAAGGGAAGGAAAATAGTGGTGTCGTCTGATCACTGAAGTTAAGCAACGCAACCCCAGCTAGTAATAAGGTGAGTGGCCGCTTAGGAAAATTGGGTACTGCTAATGCCCAACAATCGTCGCATTAGCGTTGTGTCTATGCAGTCTTTGCGCTAGAACTATACAGTGGACGGAGCTCTAATGACCTTGTAGTTGAAGGGCCACTAAAACACAAACGAAATAAAAACTAGCGTCGGTGGATTGCCCCAACCAGGGCCGGCGTGATGGGTGTGCAAACAGGGCGACGGCACAGGGCCCCACGCATTCGGGTTAATGAACCTATTGATAGACGGGTCCCACTTCATGTTTGCACGGGGACCAGCATAATTAGTTTGCACGGGGCCCCGCAAAATATAGCGCCGGCCCTGCCCCAACGAACAGCAGACCGACGATAAATAAGCATAGGAGCTGCAGCTTTGGTCGGCAGCCAGCTGCGAAAAAAAAACACCGTCCAATACATCACCTGTGTGTCCATTCAGAGGAGCAAAATGGGTACCCGACCCTGCCATGGGCGGGAAATAGGAGTTGATTGCTTGCAGGTCAGTTACCGTAATTATAGGATGTCCCTTGCTTCTATTTTCAGATTGCAATGGCGCTTTAGACTGCGTCGTTCATATTGGACTGAAATCGATTTTGTATATCGACCACAACATATTCCAAATTGATAGTCATCGGTGCTGTGGTCCTTTCTGGACGAGTCATAGGTATGTTTTGTGCTCGTCATATCTAAAAAAAAAGGAGGTAAGTTTGCCATTAATATGTGTGAGAGTTTACATTATATGAAATACTTAGACGTTTAATCGATTCTCGTTTGTGTAATTCTTAGTGGAAGTCTTTTAAGTCGGCAGACGAAATTTGGAACTCAATTGTCAAGTCATCGAAGTGAAATATTAGCTTTTAAGTGACGATTAAGTAAAATGGTAATTATTATTAGTATCTTATATAAGCATGCATACTACTTGTGGTAGCCGTCATTTGACATGGTTCTTCATTATACTGTCTTTATTTCGGGCTTTTAACTTTACTAGTATTATATCTAAACTGCTGGAAATGTATTTGTGTTGTGTAAGCAGACGACAGCTGCTTCAGTGACAAAATGACGGGTCAATGTATGATTTTATGTATTGGTTAATTTAAATAATCAACCATTCTTTTGACATTTTTAGTTTGGGTTTAATATGTTTCACGAGCCAATGAGGCCTTTTAATACACAATATCGATGCTATTCGGTGTCTATGCTACCGGGGAATGAACGCCAGGACGTGGAAAGAGGAGGCAAAAGTAAGTTTAATTCATTTCATTTGATCATTATGGTAAACTCGCCTGACGTTATGATTGACATCTTTTTAGTTATTATGCCGCCGTCAGCGCTGGACACGTTAAGTAAGTAATAAATAGTTGACAGTAAATAGAGAGTTTTCTGGCTGCAGTTCTATGCGACGTACGCTGATATAGCTGATTTACGTATACGTTGACTATCATTTGCAGCTCGATTAAACATCGTATATCCCATGTTGTTCAAATTAACAAACAGAAAACCTAACCGCGAGACTCACTGCGGTGTGTTGGAGTTTGTAGCGGACGAAGGCAAAGTTTACCTTCCATATTGGGTGAGTAGATGTACCGGTTTAAGACCGAATTGCATATCTTTATGACGACGTTTTATCTTCGTTCTCGTAGATGATGACCAACTTGTTATTAGAAGAAGGAGGTTTGATCCAAATTGAAAGTGTTTCTTTACCCACAGCCAAATATTCCAAATTTCAGCCGCAATGTGAAGATTTTCTCGACATAACAAATCCCAAAGCTGTGTATCCTTCGTAGTTTGTTGCCATCAGGTGAATTTGCTTTTGAGGAGTTTTCTTAACCAGATTTCATATTAGTTTAGAGAATGCTTTACGGAACTTTGCGTGTCTAACAACTGGTGACAACATAGCCATCAAATATAACGACAAAGTCAGTAGGGATTTGATTCATGGAACTAATGGGATGAACTCATTCAGGACCTGAAGATTATGCACTTTTTCAGATCTACGAATTGAGGGTTCTAGAAACGGAACCTGGAAAAGCAGTCTCAATCATCGAGTGCGATATGAATGTCTGTTTAATTTAAAGACAAATTCATTCCTTACTTTAAATGTTCAAACTGAAATTAATATTTTATGGTGTGATTTGAAATTTCAGGTGGAATTTGCCACACCCGTTGGATATAAAGAACCACAAAAAGTACCTAAATATTCATCTACCACTGAGGTGAGATAAATACTGTAATGAATTAGTATGGGTGGCCCAGTGGGTTGCGTGCTCGGTAACTGCGTCAGTGGTTCTAGGTTTGATACTGGACCGAGGAGAGTTTGCTTCTTTCGGTCCCGAGTGCGCCTTCCTTCGGATGAGAAGTAAAACCGGGGCCCCGTGTGGTGTACAATGGCATTTGCACGTAAAACAACCCTCTTGAATTACGTTGGAAACACCAGTTCTCATCAGATGACTAAAGTTAAGCAACGCAACACAAGTTACTACCGACATGGGTGGTTGGTTGGGAACATTGGGTACTGTTAATTTCCCCATCTCACCTATGAGCAGCCATCACAGGGTCCGACCCGTTATGGCTCCTTGGCCGATTCCCCTACTATGCGACGGATAGATGAGACAAAATTTCCAGGTGTACGAGCTCATCCCACTTCCCTAGGCTGGGGTCGGTGAAATTCCCCGACGAACAGTAGACTAACGATAGATAGGCATATGGATTTCAGCTTTGGTTGGCAACCGGCTGTGGAAAAGCGCTGTCCAATAGATCACCCTTGTGTCCATTCAGAGGGACAAGATGGGTACCCGAACCTGCCAAAGGCTTGAAATGGGTTAGGAGTTGCTTTTCTTATTGTGCATAATGTAAATTCTTCGTTGTTTTTTAGGATCCAATGATAGAAGACTGTGATGCTCCCAACAGCGGATCGTTCATTGTGAGTTTTTACTAATCTGAAAATATTTTGGCCTGCATTGAGGTAATAGTCTCTCTCTATCTGCTGTATAATGACTGTTAGGCATTTTCTGGTTTGGGAAATCGACTGGATGGAAGAAAGAAGAATGGAGGAGAACAAGGGAAGCCAACACCACTACCTGTTAAGCGGTCTGTGATTACTTTTTAAACTAACGATTTGGGAAATATGTAGCAATGAATTAATAGATATCTCATTCTACTTTTTCAGTGGTATTCCGGATTATGACTACAGTTTTGGGACTTTGCGTTTTATAAGGACATTGCGACCAGCAGCAAATGGTACAGAGGTAAAAACCTTTTCTGTGTTTCTTATTGAAAGAGAGAAATAAGATTCATGAGTGACTGTGTTGTTGTTTATTTTCAGAACAAAGAAGTTCAAGATCCTTTTGAAGCTTTCTCTGGTCAGGGCAAAGTTTTAAGGGAGCGAAGTGGCAAATAACACTTTCCATTAATCGGTTTTTTGAAAATAAGTGTTGATGAAATCGTTCACTGAATACTTTATTTACATTTCAAGAACATTTTTTTAAAGATATTTAGTATAAAAAGTGAGATATGTGCTCTGAAAATGCTTGAGATAAAATTAATAGTCAACGAATTGTAAATACGATGCAATTGTTTTATTTTTTGGCAGACTAGTTAGTTAAAGAGCTTGCCCGACTCTTTTGAAATGTCTAATTGAGAACGGTTGGATAGCGACAAAGACACTGGATGCTCCAACGCCCAGCAAAAGCCCAGCATAGCCCTCGAGTTAGAAATCGCCAAAATTGAAGCCTTCTTCCCAACTGTAGGACCAAGGAGGAACCCCATCCCCTTGTGACCTGTCTCAAGTTTAAAGGGACAATTCAAGAATGAATTTTTTTCATATAAAAAAAGCTAACTCCTAACTTTTCTCGCCTGTGACTGTCGGGTACCCATAGTGTCCCTCTGAATGGACACAAGGGTGTGATATATTGAATGGTGTTTTCCGCAGCCGGCTGCCGACCAAAGCTGAAATCCCTATGTTTGTTTATCGTCAGTCTACTGTTCGTTGGAGCACTCCATCGTCGTCAGGAGGTGAGCTCCTACCCCTGATGATTTTGCCTAATCTACCCGTTGCGTAGTAGAGAGGGCTCTTTTATGTGCAAACGGGACCTCAGTTTTACTTCTCATCCGAAGGAAGACGCACTGTGGGCTTCTGTCTCGTCCGAAAGTCTCCTCGATCCAGTATTGAACTTGGAACCACTGGTGCAGTAAATAGAGTACTCCACCGAGGCGGGTGGAATTTTTTTCGTATCAATAATATATGTCTTTACAATTTCCTAATGATCTCTTCCTGCTATGCCGGGGACAAGTTGTCATTTTGCCTTGATCCAGTGAAAAGAGTTCACTTTTTGAATAACAAGTATGTATGTCACTTAGGCAAGGCGCAAAATGAGGCCGCAGGGTGACGCAGCCCTGCGAAATTCTGCTAGCAGGCAATCACCACACATTGAATCGCAGATTTTCAACATACTGGTTTGCAATTTGCGTCAACTAAAATGGCTTTCAACGTAACAGTGATTGCCTGCTAGCAGAATTTCGCAGGGCTGCGTCACCCTGCGGCCTCATTTTGCGTCTTGCCTAAGGCCCGCCCCGGTGGCGCAGTGGGTAGCTTGCTCTGTAATTGCGACAGCAGTTTTAGGTTCGATATTGGATCGAGGTGGATTGGCTTGTTTCGGGCGAGAGCGAAGCCCAGAGTGCTTCTTCCTTCGGATGAGATGTAACACCGAGGTCCCGTGAGGTGTACGATGGCATTTGGACGTCACAGAATCCTCTCCACTTTGCACTTGTCTCTAATGACCTCGTAGTTGACGGGACCTTAAACTCCAACAAACAACAATCCACTTTGCAACGGGTAGGTGCGAGAAAATATCCAGGTATAGGAGCTCGCCCCCTAGCGTCGGTGGAATTCCCCAACGAACAGAAGGCAACACTATTGTATCTAGCAGAAAGCTTTCGGTGATTACTGGTAAGTACAGATTACTTTTAATGTTACATTTAACCACCGAACCGAAGTCATTTAGTAGACCATTTTTACTATTTGTGACCCTTCAATTATTGGTATTTTCCTCGTCAGTGCGCCTATTTACTACAGAAGGTTTAAATTTCCCGCAACATTCGAAAAGTCAGCCATATTTGACCTGTGAATGGTGGTGACATTGAAGTGCGAATGATAATTGGTAGTGACACCAAACTGTACCCATGACATAATTACTGAAAACATGGTTTTCTTTTATTAGATATGTATTTTATTGGATAACAAAAATACATTAAAAACAACGATGACTAGGATTTCACCGCATTTTGAAGTTTATAAGGCACGTTTGCGATGCAGGAATGACATTCAATGGTCCACATTTTGAAGGCAAAAATTGTACATGTGTGAGGTTTTGTTTCTAGTAGATATAACTTTGGTGAATATTTTTCAAATTATTATTAGTTAAGATGGAAGGCGCCTATATGTAGTGGAGTTATCGGCTTCCGTCACCTCATTATCGTCTTCTCCCTAAAATAAGTAAAATGTTAGGTTAGGCTACCCGGTACTGTGTCGAAGTTTGATTGTGCTCTAAAGTTTGAACTCTGCTCTTAAACTTACTAACATGAAGGAAGGGATCTATCTAAGAATGCATGCAGAAATAATACTATGCCACCTTCAGTGCTGCCTAGGATTGTGCACATTATTAATACGTTGTGTTTTTGGTGAAACCCATCACCGCTCATTGAACCGGGCCCATTACCCCGTAACTCGACCTACCACGAAGTGTTGCATGTCCCTTACATACGATGACTAACCAACGAGCTACTACTACTAGTGGTTGAACTAGTCTTCAGTGGTGATCTCTAACGGTTACAGTCCAATAGGTCAAACGATTATAAAAATTACATTTCTTCCTAGACAGCCAGAAATTGGCTTTGCTAGCTCTAGTAACCAGAAACCCAACCGATGACACTTTACCTCATTACTGTTGCCAGCTTTCACATTGGTGAACTTCTTCTCATGGTAGTAGGCCCTCTCACTAGACAGATACAGCACTATGATATCGCAGATAATCGTACTCTGGTTAAAGATTAAAAATTTGTCAAATCATAGTTAAACTTTTAAGAAGAGGGGGGAAATGTGGTTAGTGTCTTACTATTCCAAGTAGAGCAAGTCCAGAACCGACGTTGAGTAGTAATGGGACAATATTAAACCGGCCTCCTTTTCCTTGAACCAGTACTACAAATCTTATGCCATAGGCTTTATATAAAGTTCGCAAGGAATCCGAGTGATAATGTGCATACCTAACGATAGAAAATAGTATTAATAAAGTCACGTTGAATCTCTTAATCGCATCTGCGATCACTTTGCCTGAAGTTCCATCCCCTTGCTATCTTTGCATTTGGATCATCTAATCTGGAAAAACGGTAGGTAGGATTGCAATGTTTTTCCGCGTTGAAATCCAAATTGCATTCCCAATTAATGAGAATGGCCACCACTCCACCCTAACACAAGATTTAAATTTAAAATGTGCCGACTGTGTTTTTTCTTCTAACAGTCGGTATAATACCTCAATTGCCAATCTAGTATAATTTTCTCCAGCTTCCTCGACGATGGATCCTAATCGGAAGATGGGACAGGAAGGATCCGTGTCCGAACGATAATTACAGGACTGCAGGTACGAAGAACTCGAACTATTAAGTACGTTACGTCTGCAAAAAGAAGTTTGAGGATTTTGAGTCAAGCGAAAGTCTCACAGTTTCATCATCATACCCTTATCCCGCCTGTAGCAGGGTCGGGTCTGTGGGTTCTAGCCTTCCACTCTCGCTTATCTTCCACCAGGTCCTCGTCCACCCGACACATTACCATATCCTGACGGACAACCTGCTCCCACGTCTGCTTTGGTCTCCCCTGCCCCGGGTGCTTCAAACCACCTACATTCTTGTAATGGACCTAACGAGCTCCTCCTCCCCTCTTCTCATTACGTGTCCATACCACCTCAATCTACTCTCCTTCATGGGGCTCTAATGATCTTTTAGTTGAAGGGCCCTAAAACACCAACAAACAACAACACCTCTCCTCAATTTTTTTCGTTATGTCCCCCCCCCACCCCAGGCTATCTCTGATATACTCATTCTTAAAAAGTCTCGCAGTTTAAATTGGATAAATTTAAACACTTACCTGTGTATACTGAACAATGGAAATTCAATGCTATTCTTGATGAGCACCGTAAAATTCTTTGACTCTTCCAAAAGTGCAGTTTCATTGCCTCTAAATATTTGCATGCGTCAAAGTGTCACTTATTATGTCATGCATCTTTAATCTACCTCGGGACAGGCCCGAGGAATACAGTCACAATCTTACAAAGGCAGGACGTTGACTTCTCCCGGACACCAAGCCCGAACTTCGCACACGTGTGTCTTGTTGTCCCAGGCCATAACACATTTTCCGGTCATGATTCCTACCGATGAAGGCAATGCGTAAAGAGGTGATTCAAGAGTCCACAGTCCAGACTCTACAATTTTGATGGTCTTGACATGCTTACCATTTCCATTAATAACTGGTTGGTTAGTGACGCAGGTGTTATTTGTAGGATTGCACCGAGCATTTATGATGGATGGATCCTGTTGGACAAGACAATTCGAGGCATTTAAGCAAGATGTGAGGTTCCTCGTCTTTAACACACACACTTACCTCCGCACAGATACCCAGTGTCTGATTAGGCGTTATAATTACATTGGTGGCTACAAAAAAAGCTCCGTTTTCCTTAAAAGAAATAATAATTTAGACATATGAGGGGAAATTTCATAATATGCAGCAAAGTGTAAGATGTCTTGTGACTTCCTTGGTGTGACAAGTTGCACGATTATTGAGAACACGTCAAGGTAACTCACCTGAGGAGGGACGACGTAGTCTGGCTGGTCCCATATTCTTCTGTATATTTCAGGATAAGGTACTTTGAACTGGTCATCAGTGAAATTAGGATACGCGACACCTTTCAGTTTGGTTGTCACAGCACTGTTTATGTCGCTGAATTGTTGGTAACCTTTCTTGTAAACAAGGACATACCTGTTGGGGAGGGGGAAGTGAATAGATTTAAAGAATGAAATAATAAGTACCTGACAATGACTTTATAAACGGCATTTTAGCAGTATTTGTACGACTTGATAATTAATGGTGATAGTATTGTAATATTCAGAGGAGGTCTTCTTTCCAATATTTTTTTCTGCAACATGTGTTTTCATCGAGTGGAATATCCGGTGTAATTATTAATGAACACTTACCCGATGACATAAGCGACGATACCCAATTGTAATAAGCGACTAAAAATTCCTATTTTATATGACTTAATATGAACAATGTGCGGTGTGTCATATTCGAAAAATTCGCCGACAAATTGTTTCCAGCCCATGACGAGATTTGCTTTGTCTGAAAGTTCAACTTTCCTGGAAGACAACAAGGAACTTTTTTTGATAAACACCGTTCTATTGTCAACAGCTGCTGCCTTTAATAAGCTTCGCTGCCGCGACCGGAGCGCCATGACGTCGCATGCTCGAATCTGTCATGTGACACGGCGTTCTTTTTTTTTTTTTCTTCTTTTTTTTTGTTCTTTTCGCCTCTGGAATGGCCAATGTCAAGGACTGTGGATGATAATGACGACGATGATGATGATGATGTTTGTTGCTGACCCATTTAAATTGTTTCCTGAGGTGAAATCTGGGCTTTCAAATCACTCGTCCAGGTGTGTAAATCCTGTGTTTGGTGGTTAGTCTCCGCATTAGCATGACGGGAATGCCGGAGAATTAGGCCCGGTGGACACATCCGATTTTTGCTCGTGCGGGTGCCGCAGCGACGCCACAACAATTCAATGCACACATGCGGTGAAATGTCGCCAGTACACATTTGACGCAACTGTCCAGAAGCGTGCCCTTTTTACCTAAACATTGCAAAACTAAGAAACTGCGTGATATCGACGGAGGTGTGCACCACTCAATAGACCAAGAGGTACTACGCGATCAGATGTGCGGGTGCGGCGCCGTTAGGCGGTTCTGCGGTAGGGATCTGCGGGCATTTTGAGACGCAACTCCGATTTGTGGGACCGCAGCGGCGCCGGAGGTATGTGTGCACCCCGTCCCCCATTGCAACTAATGTATCTCATGCCGCAATTACGAGGCCGCACGAGTAAAAATCGGTTGTGTGCACCGGACCTTCGGTGAACACGGTCGGTGGGTGAGCGGCTTTCAATTTGCATTGCAATGAATGACAACGCACTGCCTGCCGCTTATCCGCGCGGTTGCGCAGCCATCGCAATAGAACGCGGTTGCCTCGACGACCGCGCCGTCATGCGGTTGTCAAAGTGGGGAACAACGCACGACACGGTATTCCGACGCGGTTTTCTAAAAAAAAGTAGGCCTAAAGCAATGGATTTCGATGCAGAAAAGTTGATTTTTGAAGTAGAAAATCGCCCATCGCTGTGGAATACGACGCTAGAATCGTATAGCGATAAAATTTTAAGAATTAAATTGTGGAAGGAAATTACAGATGTGTTTGGGAGAAAGGAAATGTCCCAAGATGAGAAGAAAAACCTAGGTAATTCTTTTGGAATTTATTTTTAGGCTTACAGTTTCATTGCAGACTTTTTTGTTACATACTTTTGTTATTAATATGTAAAGAGTGGCGGGATAAGGATGTGATGATGATTCAAATGCTTTAGCTATGTCTAACCAAATGCAGTTGTCTGTTCTGGAAGTTGTCGGTTGTACAATTTCAGTGACTGTAGTTGTTCTTAAATGATAGGTATAGTGAATATCAGCAAAAGAGCATCCAGAAGCCAAGTACCTAAAAAATATAAAATGTGAATTACTGTAAGATAGAGGAATGGCACGATGGATGAATAACAATAAAATACATTTTTAGGTCTGTCGCTGCAAAAGAAATGGAAGAATCTGAGAGATAGTTTTGTGAAAGAGTTTCGTAAGATGAATAGTTTAAAAAGTGGCTCAGGCGGTGCTAGACGTAAGCCCACATATATGTACTTCAACCACCTTATGTTTCTCAAAGATATTATTATGAAAAATAAACGGGATGGCAGTTTGTTAAGTACAGCTGCAGAAGGACAACAACAGGACACAGAAGAGGAAATGACTGAAGGACTATATGACATAGAAAAATCCCCAAGGCAGAAGAGAAGAAAGCTTAATCCCACAGAAAGGAAAAGAAACATTGGTGCAGAGCTTGTTGGTGTTTTAAAAGGAAGTCTGTCAAGAAATGATGATGACGACCCTGACCGTCACTTTCTACTGTCATTGCTGAATGACTTCAAACGTATACCTGAGAATTTGAAGGCAACAACAAAAATTAGAATTATGGCATTAATCATGGATGCTTCTCAACTGGACCTGCCATCCCAGAATTAGTCACTTAACAGCAATTGAACTAGTACCAGCCATCTTGCAAAAACCCAAATGCAAGCAGGACAAACGCAGCATCTTCACAATTTGTATATAACTTTCTATATTAAAAAATATGCTTGCATTATTGCATCCTACATTTAATTTATTCGCAGTTATCAGATTTAAATATTTATATAAAGTAGAAGAGCACGTATTACTTACCTCAGTATTAATACAGTGAAACGTCTCTAATTGGTACACCTGTGGGACCTGGCCAAAGTGTACCCATTAGAGGGGTGTACCCATCAGAGGGGTATGTGACACTTGCATAATACTGTTGTAACGCAATGCAACTGCAACCCAACGCGTTTATGGCAGTTGCGTGAGAGTTGCGTTGCACATCCCTTCGTCCACCGGCGCAACTCTCTTGCAACTAATGTCTTGCAACTTTGTGCATAACACCTGATCACGATTGCACATTATCATATGCAGTATTCAAAATATCGAAAATAAGGAATATCAAAAAACGATTATTGAATGTATTGGAAATAAGGTCTTTGCATTTGGACAAGTGTGATGACAATGTCTTCATTCAAGGCTCTTTGAAAAATAAAGCGTTCTTTGCAGTGGCGTCGCTAGGGTTGGCATCACCCCCTCTCCTGAAAAAAAAAGCCGCTTCTTCTGCTTTGATGTCACCCCATTTGTCATGGTGTGAGTGGTGTCGCCCGGTGCGGACCCCCCGCACACCCCGTTGACGCCACTGGTTCTTTGCAGTTGGACAAGTGTGTTAACAATGGTGGGAATTGAAAGCGTTCTTTGCTGCATAAGCGTTGACAATGAAAACTTGAAAAAAGTTGCACAAGCGTTGGCCATGCAACTAATGCCTAGTTCCGTATCACCACACTTCAACGCTAATCACGTCGCCACTGATGACATTTTGATGACGTTTTGTGCTAGTGCGTTATGAAGGACCGCCAGCGCAATTCCTTAAGTGCAGCGCTTTATTTGGAGTCACCGCACGCCGCCGTCATGTCTTACATTATCCTCCGCCATTTTTCAAGCAGACAGCTCAACCGCCAGCCAATCAGAACGCAGCGTGACGTGCGGGGCGCTATGTGAGTTGACCACTGGTCAACTCAACTACCGTCACGCATAGCTGCTCTGCGACACCCCAAGTAGCAGCGTGACGTCACCATTTTTTGTGCTGTGTCGTCTGATTCAACGGTAATAGCGTTAGCGCGTGGGTATACGGAACCAGGCATGACATGCCAGTCGTTTTGGAGTTGATCGTTTGCCAGTCGATTGCAAGTTGCGTTGCAGTCGTCAAGGTGGACGACCAACTGCATTATAGCAAGGGTCCAACTGGGAATAGACTCCCATCCAACGCTAAAGCGATATTTTTTTGAGTCGAATTGCAATCGCGTTGCGCCGGTGGACGAAGGGCCCTACAGTACATTTATTGTTTTATATTGTGTTTTTTAACTGAAAAAAAAAATGCATCATATAATATTAAAATATTTCACAAAATTCTTGACGTTCTTTAAGGGTCGTTTGTCTAGAATCAAGCTACCTTTTTATTTGCCGCCTATGGCATGCTGCTACACCTGGAAATTTTGCCTCATCTATCCGCTGCATAGTAGAGAGTTATTTTATATGTAAATGCCATTAAACACCACATGGGACTATGGTTTTACTTCTAATCCAAAGGAAGGCGCACTCGGGGCATCTCTCTTGCAGAAAAGTAGGCAACCCACCACAGTCCAGTATCGAACCTAGCACGCTACCAATTCCATCACCGAAGCGGGATGTACCCATTACAGAGGGGGTTTTCTGAAAATGATGACATGTATTAGGTGTACCAATAGAAGGGTGTACCCATTAAAGAGGTGTAACGTTAAGGGGGGTTGTAATAGCATAAAGCCTATGGGTGAAAAATGTGTACCGATATGAGGAGTGAACCCATAGAGAGGTTTTACTGCCATCAGCTTTTGTTCTGCATCTATACATGAGTGCATGTCTGTAGTGCATGCCGCAACTCTAGGCTTCTAGGGGGAGCGGCAAATTGCGTTGAACACACCAGTTCTCGTCTGATCACTGAAATTAAGCAACGCAACCCGAGTTAGTGCTGACATGGGTGACCGCTTGGGAAAATTGGCTACCGCTAGTATCCAAAAATCGTCGCATTAGTATAGTGTCTGTGCAGTCTCTGCATACGAACTACACTATGGACGGACGGGGCTCTAATGACCTTGTAGTTGAAGGGCCCTAAAATACCAACAACCAAACAAGGCTTCTAGTGCAGCCAGTTTGACACCCCTGCCATACAGCGTAGCTGGCCTAACCACTTCCCTTTCAACTTGATTGGGACCCTCCTGTCACACGGGACTCCATTTGCCTGTCTACAATTCAACCATCCCCCATTGATTCAATGGGATGGACCTTTCAGACTAGCTGTGAAATTTTTAATTGAAGTAACCCTACGAGCTGGAGTAAATTTTCCTTCCGGTTGTGATTCTAGGGTTAATTAATTATAGTGCATTGTAATGATATGTGAGCTATTTTATTTATAAATTTACATAATAGGTGTCACGTTACACAATATCGTATAAGTCATTATTGACTTGTAATTGTTAATTGCAGTAATTTGGACCCTTCCAACGTACCGGAAATGATTGTTTTTTTTGTTTTCAAGTAGTTAACTATTGTTTTATGCATCTGTAAATAAGCGGTGTGGTGGTTGGTGGTGTCTTGTAATGACCCCCGATAATTTTGGTCGTTCCCCTCCCCCCTCCCTCCCGATAATTTTGATCCTTTATCAGTGATAGTAAAATTTGGTCAAGGTTAAGGTGCAGAAGGTACAGAGTAGTTCATAGTTTTCGTAACTATGGTGATGAAGCGACCCCTGAATTTTCTCACTCGATTGGGACGGTTCTCTCGCCACTCACAGCTGCCTTTATGTGTGGCCCTGCAGTAGCTGTGATGATCAAAACATTGCCTTTATGAAAAGTGGCCCGTAAGGTACTTAGATCTATGTTGGCCGGTATGGTATAGGTGCTCTTGAAGGCGTTGGTTAGAGAAGCATCGTTCTCCAACTTTTCCATGCGATGACCGTTGACGTAAACTTTGCGATCGTTCTGTTTGATCTTGATGTCTTTGGGTTCGAATCCGGAAATAGCCATCTTGATAGTAAAGGATTGTCCGTCATAGGACACTTCTGACATGCCATTCAGCATGGTGCCAAATCGCTTTTGGATATCGCTTGCTACATTTAGAAAAAGAAATTGTAGTTGCGGGTATAATCGATGATTATAGCAGAAAAGCGATGATTGTTTCGATTACAGGTAAGACGGGACCCAATATGGGCAACCCCCCCCCCACATCGGAAGAGGTCCTGGTTAGGTTAGGTTGTTGTTGGGCCCTTCAACTACAAAGGTCATTAGAGCCCCGTCCACAGCATAGTTGTTATGCAAAGACTGCACAGACACTACACTAATGCGACGATTTTTGGGAATTAGCAGTACCCAGTTTTCCCAAGCGGCAACCTATGTCAGTACTAGCTGGGGTTGCGCTGCTTAACTTCAGTGATCAGACGAGAACTGGTGTGTCCAACGCAATTCGCCGCTCGAAGAGGTCCTGGGAGTGGAGGGTGTTGAGTGTGGAGCGACTAGCATGGGTGGGAAGGGCAAAGATGTTGCTGTTGGAGATCCAGACATATGGGTCTAGCATGAAAAAAATCTCACTAGCAAGCAGTGTGCCGGATTTAGATATTGAGAGGCCCTAGGCTATTTCGATTTTGAGGCTCTTTTGAAGCCATTTTGAGGCCCTTTTCTTAAATTTTTGAAGCCTGCTAAATGTTGAGGCACTAGGTTTCAGCCTACTTAGCCTAGTGGTAAGTAGGCTGAAACCGTTGGTTTTGTCTCGGTGGTCCACGAGAGGGTCCACGTTCCCTATATACAGTATTTATATAACATTTGAGGAAATGGTTAAATTTATATAAGCCTGGTTTTGATAACAGTTTTTATCACGCAGGTCCCAGATACCAAAAAAGGTTGCGGAACACTGTATCCAGGGCCGGCGCTATATTTTGCGGGGGGGGGGGGCCCTGTGCAAACTAATTATGCGGGGCCCCGTGAAAACATGAAGCGGGGCCCTTCTATCAATACGTTCATTAATCCGAATGCGCGGGGCCCTGTGCCGTCGCACTGTTCACACACCCATCACGCCGGCCTTGACTGTATCCCTCCTGTGGCAGGGTTGGGTCTGCGGGTTCTAGCCCTCCACTCCCTTCTATCTCCCACCAGGTCCACGTCCACCCCACACACTACCGTATCCTTACAGGACAACCTGTTCCCACGTCTGCTTCGGTCTCCCCTTGTCCCGGGTGCTTTCAACCATCTGCATTCCTGAAATGGACCTAACGAGCTCCTCCTCCCCTCTTCTCATTACGTGTCCATATCACCTCAACCTACTCTCCCTCATTTTTTTGGCGATGTCTTCCACCCTCAGGCTACTACTAATATACTCACTCATTCCTAACTATCAGCTTTCGACACCCCGCTCATATAACGCAGCATTCGTACAGACGCAAATATCGTTTTGCACCTGTGGCTAATAAATTACTGTCTATTCAGTTGGATTAGGAGATTGTGTTAAATTGAATTTACTCACGTAAGATCGACATTGTGGGAGGCGAGTTGTACTTTGATGTAAGACGAGATTACGAGTTAAATTTTAGGTAGGACTTTTGAACTTGGAATTTTTTTTAATGCAACTGTAAAAAGAAAAGAATTTCTGTTGGAAGAATGTTTTGTTTTTCGTTGATTCAATCCAATATTTCAGCATATCGTTTTTGTTTAGTTCATCGTGTGTTAGTTAGATCGTAAGGTATTGCTGATGAAATTATAATAATTGAAATATTTTAGCATCATTTTACTTACACTTTTTTAATTAACTTACAAGAAACTTATGTTTAAAAAATAATGGTGAAAAAGAACAAATTTTGTAATTGAATTTTCCATGATGTAGCGGCGCGTGCGCTGAACGTTACCGCTCTGTTGATCATCTGGGTGCTCTGTGTCAATCAGGCTGGAAGTTGGATAGCGCTCTCGTTCAATGAGAATAATAGCACGCGCACGTGCTAAGGGACATTCTGTATCAGTCATTGTTCGATCCGGTCCAAATAGTTGTACAGGAAGGCCTCTAGAGCATTTTAATCGGATGGTGAAGCTCCACTGACAGCCGGAGCCTGTTGGGCAGGTTCCTTGCACACGATAGGCACGAGTCTCTCGTTACTCTTTGGCAGTTCGATGGCCCTTTTTGGTGCTTCCACCGTCAGGATGCCATCGGCGGACAGCGAAGACACCAACGACTCTACTCGTACTCCGTCTGGCAATACGTAGCGCCTTGTGAATTCTCTGGAAATAAATCCGTGCTCATCCACTTTCTCCTGGTGCTTGCCGTGTACTACAATGGTGTTGTCCACCGTCTTCACAGTCAGTTCGTCAGGTGTGAATTGATTGACATCCAACATCACCTGGAATTTGTCGCCTTCCGACTTAATCTCCGACAGGCCACTCTGTTGTCGACTGAACTGTCTACGAGGTCTCAAGTACAGACCGTCGTATACGGACGTGGACGGAAGTATGTCGTCTTCAGACAGGCCCAAGCCAAATCGTTGATCAAAGATTCGACTAGGAAATCTGAATCGGCTGTCGTCCCAGATATCGCGGGGTTCACGCCAGTAATTGGCAAATGGATGAGAAAAAGGCACAAGACTGTAGCGAGACATTGTCACAATGGTCGTCCTGGATTAGCACTCGCACTACTCACTCACTTCACACTTGCCTTTGGAGAAAAATGGTCTTAATCGCCTTGTTCTTCTTGAGGATACTGTTGCAAATGTGGCAGCGCGCCAGTCTTCTATATATATATACACACATACACACCAGCACTAACATTCATGACGTTGAGGGTGTTTGGGCTGTTTGCCTTTTTTGACCAAAAATTACTTCAGACGAGATGGCACACCTCCAAAAACGGCTTTCAGTAGAGGGGAAGAAGGTTCTGTAAACGATGACGTGTTCATCAACCAACCCGTTATAGTTTTTAGATATGTCTGCAGTGCATGGGCGTGTCTCCCCCTCTTCAGAGGGTCACCAAGTTTGTCTCAATGTCATGTGTCCAGATTATGGCTGCGCAAGGAGGGGAACTAGTAATCCTCTTATGGTAGGATGGTGACGAGGGCGTTCCCAATTTAAATTCAAGGGTTTCTTAACATCGGACAATACAGACACAAGGTTTTTTTTTTAGTTGTTTAGTCTGAATCAGCAAGAGGTCATTGCGACGTTATCTTTTCTGAAACGAATGGAGGAGGATGAGGTACATAAGTGGTACATGACTCTGGTCTTACCATTTAAGGTCAATTATGTAGCCAAGGAGGTGTTTGAATGACAAGATGAAGGTTAATTTATGTGTGTGTACACCGGGACACCGTTGTTGGGTCAATTACGCCATCATTTATGTCTGTTTTACTTGTAGGCTTTGAATCTCTTTAATTTAGGCAATCAGACAAACAGAGACAACAAGAATGAAAACCAGATCATGATTTAATTAAGTCCAAAAAAAAATCGCCTCCAAAGGGCCTGGGGTGGAGAACGACGACTTTAGAGGCCCTGCCTTGGAAGTTCGCATTAGGCCCAATATCAGGAGGTCCATCAAGGAAAGGTGAAGGCCTAGGAATGAACCAATAAGGCAGAGCCTCCTCTTTAGGATGGGGTCCAATGTGTATAAAACTGTAGTATTTGTCATTTATTGGGGCAAATATAAAAGAACGCAAGGACGTGAGATAGAATGGTTGGAATGGACACTCCAATTGGGATCAGCATATCTTAGGTCCTTGCTGCATGGCCATCCCTCACCTAGGAACAGAGCCTTTCCTCATTCAGGGAGTGGGGAAGGGGGGAGCGGTCTATTTTAATTACATAAATTACATAAGCGTACTGCAAAGTAACTGCAGTGTCAAAACCGTAGTGGAGACAAGTATTTAAGTTTGCCTTGCAGTAGGACGCCAATCTCTGTCAAAGATCTTTGGTAACTCTTTTCTATCTTTTTTGTAATCTCTTGAGTCAAGCTCTCCCGTTTCTATTGACAAACACAAGAAAATATTTGTGTCAGACTAAGTGCTCCTAATTGATAATATTTCATCAAGAAATGATCTCTCACATCAGAGTTGGTATCCATATTCATTCTTCCAAACCATGAAATAATCATCTGAGCCTGAAAATCTTTAACGCTGTGATACAACAGGATGGTGACGTTCTCCACGTCCATCACCAGTTGATTAAAAGCCTCTACTGTTGCTGGCTAAATGATGCAGGGTTAAAAAAACAAAAACAAGATGAGACCGCCACAACAATTCTGCCCCTGCATCTCTTTGATGATGATGCCCTTACCATTTCACCTTGAGTTGCTTCTTTTTTTCTTCCCTTCTTTGCCCGACCAATCTTAGCAGGCCTCAAGATATGATGACAGAAGCCCAACAGAATGGCAGCAAAACTGAGCATCTAATGACGAGTGGACGTCATTAGAACCATTTTGAACTACAATACTAACAAGGATTTTTTTTATTTATTTTTTCTTACCTCAGCGGAATTGACTAAATCCTCCAAAATTGATCCCATCTTTGATAGGTCACTCAGGTTAGCAACGTTTAAGTTTGCAGTAGTTCTTGATATACATTCTATTATAACAGATGAAGTCTCTGTCACTCTTCAACAAACAACCGTCACACAAAAGGGGGGGAATGGGAAGAAGTCCATTTAGTTCCAAGTACCTTTGATTTCTCTGGATGCTGTCATTTTCACAATGAAGTCACTTTTCTCACTATTGGCCAACTCATTGATCTGCAGAAGCCGAAGGACCAGATTGAACAGTTCGATAATGGGGTTGCTGTAGCCTCCTTGCAAGTGGCTCACCAATCTTGACGTTGATGGCCCTTGGATGGGTTCCTTGTGACACATTAGTCAATAGAATTGTCCTCAGAAAATGAGTCTATTTAATAATACCCATGATATTTTTCCACAGCAGCTCTGATATTCGCTTACCAAAGGCAGTGCATAATCTTCAGGCTTCAATTTTTTTGTCGTTTCTTGCATTTGTTTCACTAGGCCAGATAAGATATCCTGAGGAAGTTTCTTTTCTCCATTGGCTATGTTGCAGCAGTTGTCCAAGTGCCTGTTCCCAGACTGGATGGAACTGGTAGTCAGCAAATGGGCAGCAGCCAGAGAGCGGATGAGCAAATTTCGAACCTTCAGCCATTCCACCTACACATAAACATAATGTAGTATCCAGTGAGAGTACTACTAGGCTTATTTTGTCCCCCTCCATTCCCTCTCACCCTCCAAAAAAAAAAAAAGAAAAAGAAATACAAAGCAACAGTCATCTCCTCCCTCTCTCACCTCAGCATCAAAAGCCAGCTGTTTAGTAGCTCTTGTGACTTGTCTAAAATGTTATATACCAATCATGAGTACGTTTTAGTGGTTCAAATGACAGATTCAAAAGACTCACTTTAATGGTGAATCCCATGATACCATGAGGTCCAGATCCCAATTGGCTCGCAGTTCATCCCAAGCAGTCTTGTCTTTCTCAGGATCAACTTCCATATAGGCAATCATTTGTTCAGTGGCTTCGTGACTTTCAATAAACAAATTTTTCCCGTTAAAAGCAAGGAATAGCAAGTCTAAAAAGCGGTAAAATTTACTACCAGCAACTAACTTATTAGTCTCCATTATCAAGTCTTGAATCATTCTTTCGGCAGCTACTGTAGCATATTGCAGAGAGCTATTTAACCTCTCCCTAAAATCCACAAATTCTTGTATCTGTGAAAAGAAGGAAATATGAATGATTTGATAATGGGTTTCTTGATCATCAATTTCCAACCCCCTCGATATTAAGTTTTGCTATACTTTTGTGAAAGATCCATACTTGTACGAGGCAATGAGGTAATCTACAATCTATAAGAAACCAAGACATTTTAATGTTGTTTTGCAACATTCAAAAAATTCTCTCGAGTAGAGTCTCTCCCTTACATCTTTGTAGTTAGCAGTGAAGAACTTGAGCATGTTACCATAAACAATGCAGGCTTCTGTGAAGTGGCCTTTGGCAGCTAGATGCGGAGTGACTAAATAACTGGATTTATTATAAATATTTATTAAATCGTGAATAGGACAGCACAAAGGTTGGGTCACTACGAAATCGACTCACCCAAGGACGTCTTGTTGAATATGTTTTATACCCATGCTCTCGTACAAAACGTATGAGGGTCCAACAGCACCTGTAAATTTCACAGATTGGGGTATGATAGCTACCCATCAAGTGTAGAGGTCAGAATACGCAATTTCAAATAAAATACCTATGCCATTGTATAATTTAATGAGCAGCAGTTTGATCTGATAGTTGGACGGGCTGAGAAGAAGAGCCTCTTCCAAAATAACTAGAATCTCACCCAAGAATCGATTGTCACCAGATTCTCTCCACACGTCGATCAAGATATGACCCACTAAAATGCTATAGCCATCATTTGGCTTCAGATCTGTGGAGAGTAGATCGTCTCCTACAATAAAGAAAGGGCAAATGGAATATATTGAATTCAAAAAGTAAAAATTTTTACTGTTAGCCACTTTCTATTGACACGTTCCAGAGCTTATTATATGTTGCTAACGAGAAGGTAACTTGCTTAAAGAGTTGTCCATAAAACGTCGCCATACTAATCAACATTGGACAACACAACTCAAGTCACCTTCCAAAGTCAGTAGAGAATGGTAATCTATTCAGCCTGCAGTGCATCTAGAAATCTTACCAAAAGCGCTGCCTTGGTTGTACCTAAGCAACAGCTCCTCCACAAACAGCAGCTTGTCAGAAATTACGAGTCTATCGTGAGTTCCAAAGTAGTGGCATAGTTGAACATAACTCAAATGTTGCTGCATCTGCTTCTTCTGAAAATTAGTGATGATCATTACAATCATCTAGTAAGATGAGAAATGAATTGTTCCCCTCTATTCTACTCACATCTTCAGCAAATTTAACGCCAGTATCAGTATTTTCCAGGTTGACTATAGATTTGATGGAATCTAGGAACTATCTCAAAGAGAGAACAGTGTTTTTCGGTGATTCAGTATTTTAATAGGAAACAAACGAAATAAGGAGGAGGAGGAAGAAAACTGACATACCCCAGTCTTTTCGTTATCATCCACGAATGAAAGAAAATTAACAATATCATTATAAAAACAAGGCTTGCTTCCAAATCGGATGAAGTAGTCAACCAAGAGCCTCACAAGTAATTCTAATCGAGAAAAAAAAATACCATAAGTCACAACTGGTAACCTCGTATACGAAAGAGAAGGGAAATCCAACATACCTTGAGATCCAATTGTGTCCGAATTACTTATTGAGAGACAAGTTAACTTAATATGAGCTAGAAATGGCCCCCGTCGTGCTTTCGAATTTTTACTTTCTTCCTGTACTAAGTCCTCAATAAAATTCTTCGCCATCAGCATTGTATAATCTATTGAGTCCTCCCTAAAATATTTCTTCAGTTAATAACGTGTGAGTGGGAGTGTTTTCTAACTTGCAAACATTCACATCCAACTGACCTCTCGCCCTCCTGATTTGGGTCGTACTTGGAGCCCACAAGTTTCATCACAGAGGTGAAATATTCAGAATAGAAACTCCAATTATCGGGTCTGTGGAGCAGAACGATAGGAGAACACAACAATATTCTTTTATCTATAACAAACATAGTAATCTCAACGACGAAAAACAAACTTACTCTTTAGACAATAGCTCCTTGTATTGCGCATTGACTTCGGGCCACCTATCCAGTTTGCGCAACAATTCTGCCCTTTTCGTTGCCTTAAAATTAAGAAACGATGTCAACTTCTCTGAAAGGAGGAGGTGGGCATCAAACGTCTGAAAATGTGACTCGAAATGCATGGTTCTAGTATGGAACTTCAAAGAACTCACCACCCAATGGCCCATCTAGGACCTTTAGAGCTGCCTCGTATTTGTGTTCAAGTTCTAAAATTAAAAGATAAAGCTGTACTTCTGCTTCGGCCTCTATTTTTCCTTCACTCACAAACTTCTCAATCATCCTTTCTGCCAATGGAAGCAACATTTTCTGTGCAACTTCTGTGGTGGCATCGTGAGCCTGTCGACAGAGAATAAAAGACGTACATTTGTGTATTGTGCCAAGAGAGTAAAAAATGCGATAGTTTCGTGGCCGTTGCAAAACACGTACCTGCATGACAACACTCATAACGCCCCAGAAATAATAAGGATTCTTGGCTTTCAGTTTATATAAGGCGATGGCGACCTGCTGCTGTTTTTTGTATTCGCTAAGACGAACATATGCCATGAAGAGATGGGTAAGCAACTCTTCATTTTGTGGATCTTTCTGAACAGCAGCATCATAGACTTCTGCAATCATATCCACTGAAGAAAAAAAAAATAAAAACTCAACGATATACTGTACTTCTAATACGACTATGATATTTACAGCATATTAGTCAAGATGATCACTTACGCCTGTGTAACTCTCGATAGCATATCGTCATAGCCTGTAATGTAGCGTTATCGGTAGGAACCTCAGAATGAATTTCTTGAAGAAGACGCGTTGAATCTTCATGTTTACCCAGCCTCAATAATGCCAGTGCTTTGAGGGCCTTGGGTGGTATAAAAGGAGATCAAGTTGTCAAGTGCTGTATTGATGATGTTCTCGAGCAACAGTAACTCACCTTGGCACACTGGAAGTCTTTCTGCTTCTTCAATACTTTCTCCGCTTCTTGTAACGCTTTTCTATTGTTCCCATTATCGAGGCAATCTATAATAGAATATGTCCATTGAAGGGGATTTCGCTTGGCAGTTGACCCATAGGTTCTACTCCCAAATGAAACGTAGGGGATCCAAATTTGCGTAACATTTCATTGGAATAACCAAAAGCGTCAGAAATGCCAAGCAATCTCGGTACAACAGTTAGTTCCATTTTTCAAGTTGTGTATTAGAAGTCGAAAGATAACCGCCGCCGTCGTGGTCCAGACAGCACGAGGTGTCCTTGGGTCAGCGTTGATCGATGGTGACGGTTTCTGAATGACCATAGGGTTGCTAAATTTACAGCTGCTGTCTAAATTAAGAAACGTTTCTTACCATAAATCGGTCGAAGGCGACGTTCATTCACTCCAGAATCCACATGCGACCGCGCCGCCATGTTCTTCGAGGAAAGCCTCTGACACTTAGCACTAGGGGACGCATTACTCGTCTCACTCCAACCGTTCCGATGGCTTAGGACGGCAACACGTTCACACTATGGTTTTTATGCCACTGACGTTCGCAGTGAACTATAACAGAGAAGGAATACTGTTTTAATTTAGATGTTTTAAGTTTTAATGTCTTACTATAATAATGATATTTTAACCGGGAGAGGAGCGAATTGGCATATAATGCTTAGATCAAATGTAGCTACTTCTTAGCGCTCCGTATGCTTGTCACGTGAGCGAGGCGAAGATCGGAATCGCGGGCTTTTTCTGTTGGATGGTGGCGTTGCTGTCAGTGTTCTCTGATGTCGATTAATGAGACGCATTAGCCTTTATTTTGGAGGTAAACAATGGAGGTGACGAAGGAGAAGATGGGAATATTTCTACGTGATGTCTTCAAACAGGATCCTAATCCAGGGTAAGAATATTTCTGTAATTGAAAGGTAGATCAGACTCGGGACTTGGTGGTAGGCAAAAGACAGATACCACGAGTTCGCTACAACGTTCGACACCGTTCTAGATTTTCCCGCGATTCTCCCAAAGATGACTACTAAGGGTAACAAATTTGACAGTAGTACCATCAAAAGCCTCTGTCTTTTATGGATTCAAGTGTCTCAAGCTGATCATGAGTGCCAGGAATACAAATGTGGTCTGCCAGATGGCGTTGGCAATATTGTGAAAAAAAAAAAAAAAAAGATTTCTCCCCCGCAACCCAGTCCGTCATGTTTCTCTGCGCGGGTCTTTCAAGTAGCTGTGCAGGGTCGGGTCTGCAGGTTCTAACCCTCCAGCCTCGCCTATCTCCCACCAGGTCCCCGTCTACTCCACACACTACCATATCCTTACGGACACCGTACTCCCACGTCTGCTTGCTGCTTCCAACAACCTGCATTCCTGTAATGGGCCTAACGAGCTCATTCTCCCCTCTTCTCACTATGTGTCCATACTATCTCACCCTACTCTCCCTCATTTTTTTCCGCGATATCCCCCACCCCCAGGCTACCTCTAATTTACTTATTCCTAATTCTATCAGCCCTCGACACCCCGCTCATATACCGCAGCATTCGCACCTCAGCTACTTGCATCCTATTGATGAGGCTGTTCCTCCCTGCCAAACACTGATCCTTATAGCAGTTCAAGTAGTTGTAAGCATCTTGCAATATTTCTTTCAGGACACTGACAGTTCGACAACTGCGTACCAAGTATCTGGAACATGTCAAACTTGAAGAATTGGATTCTAAACAACTCGCGATGTTCTCATCTGTGGTTGATACCATCTTTCAAGAATTTAATGACCAGCAAGTAAGTACTAGTTGCAGTATATCCTAAAGATAGATTGACATAGTTGCTGAAGTGAAATGACTCCCCACAGTCATCAGGTTAATAAGAGAAGATTTATAGCCTTAGTTATTATAAATTAGTAATAATTATACACCATCTGTGATTTTTTTGTTTGTCATAACAAGAGTGCGACCAACTCGGAGGAGGACGAAAAAATAGATACCTATCCTCGAAATAAAGCTGCTAAAAGTAAGAAACGAAAACCAAATAATGATTCCAGTGATGAGGACGACGACTTCAAACCGAATAATAGAAAATCAGCTACCTCAAAAGCGAAACAGTCTTCACGAACCAGAAAGAGGGTTAGAAAGGACGAGTCGTTATCCAGCGATGACGACTTTAAACCAAAACAGAGTAGTCGTTCAAGCAAAGTTCTTAAGAAAACTGCAGAGCCGTCTGAAAGTAGTTCCGATGACTTACCACTGACTGCTCTCAAAAATGTAAAAGACAGTGAAGACGTTGATGAAGTAGAAGTCAAAGATGTGCGCGAAAAGGAACGTTCAGGACAAGAGGATAATTCACGGGAGTCAAATGCGTTAATACCAACCATTCCTGAAGTTGAGTGTACTGCAAACGTTAAAAAGAAAAGTAATACGAGTAAAAATGCATCCAACGATGGCAGTTCAGATGATGAAATATTGTTGGATTTAAAACACAAACTGAATAGTTCAAAGAGCTCAAAGACGAAGTCCGATACTGAAGAAGAAGAAGAAAAAGAAGAGGTGGTGAAGACAACTGAGGACAAAAATAAGGATTCAGGTAGCGACAGTGATAAGAACAATATTGCGACTTCAGAGGACGACTCGGATGGTGAAGGTACCAAAAAGAACAGGAAAGTTAACAAGAAAAAAGCATCTAAAGATGTTGAAACTAGAGAGGAATCTAAACCGTCACAAGTATGTATTGGTGAATGTCACTGCCCTGAACGGCGCTAATTCCTGATGTCTATTAGGATGACCTCAGATCGTACGTCTAGAGCTGTCTGTACACCTTTCAGAAAAGTAAAAGTCATGTAAGTGATGATGACGACCCACAAATCTTAAGGATGAAACGATTCATTCGCACTGCAGGACTACGAGTGGTGTATGCCAAGGTATTTGAAGGCTGTCGAAGTAAGAAGGCCAAGGTACAAAAATTGGTAGATCTCTTAGAAGAGGCTGGTCTCAAAGGTAGTAGATTATTACCTATTGTTTATGGGATTATGCTAAAATCACTTCTTGTTAATCATGGTTGTATTTTCACATATCAGGAAAGCCAACTTTAGAAAAGTGCAAAAAATTGCGAAAGAAGAGAGAGACGATGCGAGAAGTTGCAGAACTGGATCAAAGCAATATCTTGGAAACCACTGGTGAGCTATCATTTGTCATGCGGTACTGCAGACATTCTTGAAAGTACTGCTTTAATCAAACCACCACATTAATGGCTCAACAGTCAGCCTCTTATTCTTCAGTAAGTCACATTTTTTGTGCTCAATATTAGGATGGTCGATACATTACGAAGTGTTCGTTAGTATATTGCCATCCGCTCGGCAACAGCGTCAGTAGTTCTAGGTTCGATACTGGACCGAGGTGGGTAGGCTTCTTTCGGGCGAGAGAGAGAGAGGCCGCGAGTGTGCCTTCTTTCGGATGAGAAGTACAACCGAGGTACCGTGTTGGTGTGCGATGTCACCTACACGTAAGAGAACCTTCTCTACTAGGCAACGGGTAGATAAGGCAAAATTTCCAGGTGTAGGAGCTCGCCCCTTGGTGTGGGTAGAATTCCCCAACAAACACTAGACCGACGATAAATAAGTGTAGGGGGTTGCAGCTTTGGCCGGCAACAGGCTGCAAAAAAACTATGACCAATATACCGCTCTTGTGTCCATTCAGAGGGACAAGATGGGTACCCCACACTGCCATAGGCGGGAAAAGGGTTGTTTGTTAGTATAGTGCCCTTGCCCCAATTAAGTGTTACTGTAGTGTCGAAAACCTTTACGGTGGCAAAGTTTCAAATTTATTGACTGTTGACCATTAAGGTGGGAGAGACGTGTAAAAATAATTATTTTAGATCAGTGGCTTACACTTAATTAATAAACAGGACGTCCAAGGCGAAATCTTCAACCTGGAGGTTTTCGTCCTCCGTCTCCTGCCCCAGTCTCCCGAGAAGATTCACCTTCTCCAGTTGCCACTAAGAAAATTTTCTCAAGGTTGAAAGATATCGTAGATAGCGAGGAGAGTGACTAAATAATTGTAGATGCTTTCGTCTCTGTGTCAACAACCATGGAAAGGTGCCATTACCAAAACATGGAAGTCCTGCAGAGGTTGAACTTTTATTTTTATTAATATTATTATTATACATAAATTACAATAAATCTTTTTAACTAAGTAACTCGTATAAACAAAGACGTGAGGCAACTAACGACGGGGGACACGCCTCCCGTCACTTTTGCAGACACGAGGAAAGGAATGAGTCTGTGTCTAATTCTTTGAGTTTCCTCAAGGAAGTTGCTTGTACAGTACTCATTCTTTTGTTTTGCCGCCTCATACGCATTGTTGCAGAGCACTCGGCCCAGACCCGTTACCATCTGCCACGCGTGACTAGAATTCGATTCCACGTTGAAAATAGTTATTTATTATTTTTTTAATTTTTTTTTCTTGGAATGAAAAGTTCAAATTCCGTGGAATTGGCCAATCCTAGACGTGCAAGGGCCCAAAGGCCACACAACTCACGTCACTATTTACAGGCGCGTGCATCGCTAAAGAACCACATTCGAGCTCTTGAGCTGTGTGCTATTTCCGTTATTATTATTATTATTTTTTTGCATAAATGGGACAATAAGGCTCGCCGCACATTTAACAGCAGTTTTGGCTTGTTGCTGATGACGAGCGCCAACAGAGACATAACCATTTAGTTGCAGACTGTGTCTGGAACAAAAAGAAAGCGTACGACAGGTATCCACGTATTAACAATGATCAATGCCATCAAAATTATAATGGGGAAGTGGAGCTGATTGAAGATAGGGGAACCTTCATAGCATTAAGTGGTCTAGTGACCAGTTTTGTCAACGGACTGTGAGCTGCATAGCGACTACCTTGTCACACCTGTATGTGAACTACAATGGTACGACAAGATGTTACATGTGTATGGCGAGCCTAAACGTGCGAACGGATTTTTACATGCTATGTACAACAATAATAAGTTACCAATGCAATGCACTCGGTTGATGTCCCTGTCAGATGGCCTTTTGAAGCGCTGACATCAGGAATGGAGAAGGGAGAGTGGATATGGGCCTATGAATTTGTTTCTAGAGATAAGAGAGAGAATTGTAGATATTAAAAGAGTTCTAATGTTAGGAAAATGTGGTGACGGTTGGCCGGCCATTCGTATCCAGTGACATCTAGGATATACACGTATATAAAAATATGTCTGGGGAGGAGGACAAGGACTAGTAAGGAGGGGACAGGGACAAAGTTAGAAAACGGACTCTGCGGAGCGAGAAAGTTGAATGGGATGCGAGGGACTACGGGCCAAGCGCTTCTTTGGCAACTTTTCCAGGAGGTGACAAATGCGACTGAATTCTGGTCTCTCTGTGGGTCTGTATGACCAACAGAACATCAGAATATCCTAAAAAAAAAATGAAACCAATTGTAGACTTTCTAAAACTCCGTTCAGTTTTAGTCCAAGTTGTTTTTTCCCTACCCACCTTTACATCTCTTGATGCTTGAATATTGGCTAATGACTGCTTTACTCCTTTACCAACTTGCCAGATGATAGCTTCTGGTGGCTGGCCTTTAAATGGCCATTCACCACACAGTAGCTCGTACCACACCGTTCTATAATCAGATAATGAATTAACTCTTGTGCAAAATAATCACGGGAAAACTCTGTAAGGGGGCTGGTCTGGAGAATTTGATTCAAAGGCAATCTTTACCCGAATGCATAGACATCTGAAGCTTTGGAGAATGGTATGCTGTCATTGGCATAGAAGTCATTTGATGCTCGCAGGCAGCATGTGATTTCTGGCGCCAAATAACACAGCCATCCAGCAGGAACCGTTAACCAATCTCCTTTGCTGAAAAAGTGAATGGACAAAGAGTTTATTATTTATTACTTCACAATGAATAGGTTGCGGAAATGTTCGTGAAACACACGTACCGATTGCCACGACAAAGTCGGGTGATATTGAGGAGGCCAAAATCTGTGATAACCACCTTACCATTCTCCAAGAAGATGTTTTTAGTCTTGAGATCCTTGTGAATGATGCCCCTGGAGTGCAGGTAACCCATTCCCTAAAAATGTGTAAATAACATCTGTTTGCATGCTTTCAGGGAGAATAAGAAACCAAGTTCTTCTTCCTAAGAAAAATGAAACAAAGGCACTTCATACCTGAGAGATCTGCAGAGCGATTATAATGGCTCTGTTGAGATTGAACCTATCGCGGCAGACATGGATGTGCATGTAGAGAGTCATCCCTTTGCATAACCTGCAAGACGTAGCAAAATAAGACGAATCCAAAGCCAATTTAGGGACTTGGTTAAGTCACACTCACCTTGTAACTATGGCCAAATGAGGAGGCTTTACACAGGCACACATGAATAGCACCAGATTCTCGTGCCTAGTCTTACGAAACATTGCCACCTACGAGAGAAACACAACAATGACTACTTCAGGACTTTCCAACGACTCTACTGCTTGACAGAACTGACCTCCTGCTTAAAGGCCTCCAAGATGTTCTCGTCATCCATTTGATCCATGCTGAACACTTTGATTGCCACTTCGCCATGCCAATGTCCTCTACAAATGAAAACGTTGTGGAAAAAAATAAGAGGCAGAATCACAGACGCACTACCACCAAAATGAAAAACTCACTTGCATACTGTTCCGAACCGTCCGGTTCCAACTTTTTCACCAAAAACTAACTCACTGTAAGGGATTTCCCATTCTCGGAAGGATAACTGCATTCAGGCATCTTCTCAGTATTTTGGAAAGTTCAAGGAAATGGAAAGTTAAAAAAAAAATATTATGGTCTTACACTGTTTTGCCTTGGCCATGGGCGGTCAGAATCCACATCTGAAATCTGACTATCCTGAGAATCTACACGCCCGGCTAGCGTCTTCTCCGAATCCGTCTGTGAAGATCAATGTGAATAATGATGTGCTGCCTCAAGTAATTTCTCGGATGACCAAATCATACTTACACTTCCAGAAGTTCCAGACATTGTCTTATCGCTATCGTTCGATTTCTGCGTCTCAACCATCTCACTAAGTAACAGAGGGTTAATAAGGGCTGGTTGTAGAACAACTACTAAGAACCAAAGAGAGAGAAAGAGTTGCCTGTGACTCTCCTACCTCATTTCTGTTAGTGGCTTTGAGTCCAGTGACGCAGTATCTTTTTCAGAGATGGTCTCTAATAGAAACATGGTCATGGTCAGAACTGTAACGTCAAAATGTTTAATAGTAACAGAGATAAACATTCGGATGAACCTGTAAAATCAAAGTGATGTAAGACATTTTGAAGCGGAGGCGTCTGCGAAATGCTGTTTGGAGCAGGGGATGATGGCGTGGACGAGTTGCAGGACGAAGACGACGTGTTGGAACATGTCTCAGCACCCATTTGGAATGGAACGTTGATAAGTGGTTGTCCGCCATGCCGCCGATGCTCTTTGTCCTTTTTGTGACTGGGGGGCGAGATGATGCGGCTAACAATGGGCGAATGATTACCACCTGCTAACACCAGGCACATTAATGATATTCTTGAAGCATCTCTGATAACTCCTCAGTCATGACAAATAACTAACCATCGCTCAATTTGGTGAGGCTACAGTATTGTGATATACGATCAGCACAATCCCGATGACAACGCAGCCTGGAATGCAAAGCAGAGTGACAGCAGTATTTTAAAATAAGTCCTGTAGCAACTCTTATTTAATTGCACTTTGATAAAAAAAAAAAAGGAATTTTAGACTCACTTGCACCCTTTGCACTTCATTTGGATGAAGAACGTGGGTTTCTTGCAATAGTCACAGTTAGTCACTTTGAAGACGGCATGAAACCTGGGCAAAGAGTAGTTTTGAAATGTGAAGCTCTATCTTCGTAAATTTTTTTTAGTTGAGTGAGGCTATTTCTCACCTGTGTGGAACGTTTGGTGGCAGGATGTGTGGCGGGAGTGTCGTAGTCCTTGGAGAAGTGGGACCAATGACAGGGGCTAAAGAATGACAATATATAATGAATCTCGAGAAGAGGAAATGACTGGTTTTACCAAAGCTGTCCTAAGAACATTTGTGGATCTCACATCTGTGGTTGAGGTCATCAGGTGGACCATGACAATCCGAATAAGGGTTTGGAGACGTCTTCATTGGTGAGTTGGTCAATGAGGAACTGTAACTGTGTGATGTAAACACAGAGAGGTCATCCTGGTCTGATTCCAATCCAGGTTCAGTCAACAGCCTCTGTCGTCTGACATGTGGTTCATGCCTGGTAGATGGGTCGGATACGTCGACGCGGATGCTCAATTGTGACTCGTGTGACTTACTCTTGGTTAGTGGATAAGAATCTGGCAGGAGACTGGTAGCCGCCGTCTGATGCCTCTTTTTTGGCGGAGGTGTCGTCGGAAATTTTATTTTCTCTCCCTTCTTGCTAGTCGTTGGAGGTGTCGGGGGAGGCGTGTATTTTCTCTCTCGGGCTGTGTGAGTCGCTGGTGGGGCGATGTAGTTTCCAAAGACGCTGGACGATGAGGACGTGGCAGGAGACCAAGGTGGAGGAGGGACGGAGGAGATAACTGGTGGCGATGACGGATTACTCTTGAGGGCATCTTCAGACGGCACTGATGACCGCGCTGATCGCTGACGCAACGGTCTAGGTGATGTGCCTCCACTATTTGTCAGTGACTGATCCCAAGAATCCCAATGAAGATCAATATTGCTTACAAGCTCACGATGGCCCAATTTCACATACTCTAGCATAATACCAAATGTGGAATTTAATTAGCTTTTTGTTGTTGTTGTTGTTGCAAAACCAACTAACGGTACCGTTGATTATGAATTACCAGTGTATTTTTGCAGATTGTGAAGGGCATTGACCAGCCGGCGTTCTTCTTCGTCCTTTCCTGTGCTATCCAGGATGATGCTCTGCACTTGGTTGTCCGTCATTCTGAGCATGTCCTCCAATGAGGCAACTTTGGCACAAATGTGCTAAGAGAGAACGATGAGATTATGACAGGGAAACATAGTTGCCAGAATGCTTGGCGGCTTCTAACGACGAATGTGTGATATATCACCACCAGTTCCTGTACCTGCACTGAGGCTTCGCCCAGACCTACCACCAACAGCCATTGCTTCAGTCTGGGATAAGTTTTGAGTTCGGACAACTGCTGGTCGTTCTCGCGGAGACCGTCCTTGGCAAGCAACTGGCGACTGAAGAGCTTGATCAATTTACTCTAAGAGCGATTATAAGAAAAAAATAAAAGACAAGACAAGTCCATAGACGCCGTTTGACATTGTTTGCAGTGTCATGTGGAGGGAGGACAAGTCAAGGTTGGTAAGGTTGGTGGCGATAAGATTACTATAAGTTTCTCTTTTGCTGGCATACATCCTAATCTGCACAGGTAAACATACTAACTGCTGAGAACTACTTAGTGGCAGAAGCCCCACGACTTTTATTTTTATTCTTGTACATATTTCTCAAGTGTAATGTCAACCGTTTGTCATACCCTGTTATCAGATGAACCGAACTCCCCCAAATGGCCTTTCAAGCTAAGCTAATCTTGAGTTCAGTTGGATGCCAGCGGCCATCTCTTTTTTGTTTTCCGCACTAGTGACACAATTAAAGGTTCATGATCCCTCTCTTTTCTAGGCTCTGAAGGTGACTACAATTGCCCAACTTTACCAGGCACGCTTGACCTGGAATTCCAACATGTCGACGTCGTCTGGGATTTAGGCTATGCCGCTCAGTGTACGTGTCTGCAGCAGCACGCACACAGGTGACGTCTTGTCGATTAACATGCAATACCAAAAAATGTACCATTTATCCCACCAAGGGCAAGGTAACAGTCAAATGGGCTTTTATGAAGAATGTAAAGGGACGGGTCTGGGAAACGGCGGTAGTCTGGAGGTCGATATAAATCATCACGCACACGTACGTCGGTGGTTGGAGATTTAATTAGAATGGTTGGAAGCGAGAAAGTTTGTTTTACGCATTAAGAGATTGCTAAAGTCTGGGTATAAATGACAAAAGTTATTTATTTATTTTGTTGTATAGGCGTTACTTACTTCAAAGGTCCTTATTTCTTGTTGCGTTAATTCGGCGCTGGTCGCGCATTGCGTTCGAAGGCCCACAAGATTCTCCGTACTAATGTCGATCATTGACTGGATCATAGCACACTGATCGAGCACCTTTTTCACGTCATTTTCTCCATCCTCTTCTGCCATATTGCTCGAATGACTAGTGCCACATATTACTTAGGTCTTCATAGATGCTGATCTCTCGGTCCATTCATCGGCCTTTGAGGCCAAAAGGAGGAAAAAACACATCGCAAAGGACTCATCCTTGCACTGTCCAGACACAACAACAACGACCACGGAAGCAATAGAAGGCAATTGTCGAGCGCCGTTGGTCTTACAGTATCAGTGGCTGCCGTAGGAGGTCGCGACGTCTTTCGCGCGCCTCTCAAGTGATTCGACGAAGTTCCAATAAAGAAGTTGGTTTCTGTTTTTATTTTCTAGTCAATTTTTTATCGTAAATTCGACACAAATCTTTTTAACGATATGTGAAAAGTATTTTTTTTTTTGGTGGTAAATATTCACTGGAACGTCTTTCAAGTTAGGATATTCAAGAAAATATTTGGAATATTAACAAATCTTCCTAAGATTCCGTTTTTAGAATGGTAGCCGGTGGCGTAATGGCACAGAAGTCGAATTTACCTTGGTAAGTGGTTTTGTGATCGATCCACTGCAGTGGTTTGTATCAAAAATACTCTTCCTGCATTTAGAGCTGGAATTTTTACAACCGCGGTATTATAACATATTGACACTTGGATACATTTCTATCGTTAGGGTTGAGAAGTATCGGCCGAATCAATTAGAAGAGCTAATATCTCACAAGGACATCATCACCACTAGTGAGCACTTTATTATTCTCTTGACCCTCTCCACACTTGTTATTTTATACTTATTGTTGCTCCATCTTGCTTGTTCGTAAGGGTATGTGGTAATAGTTTCTGATGAGCGGCTTATAGCGTTGCCCACACCAATTCTCGTCTGATCACTGAAGTTAAGCAGCGCAACCCCAGCTAGTACTAACATAGGTGGCCGCTTGGGGAAACTGGGTACTGCTATTACCCAAAAATCGTCCCTCTAGTGTAGTGTCTGTGCAGTCTCTGTACTAGAAGTATGCAGTGGACGGGGCTCTAATGACCTTGTAGTTGAAGAACCCTAGAACACCAACGAACCAAAGAAAATTTTAGGTAATGGGTGGGGTGGACGGGAACCTGGAGGGAGATAGACGGAAGTGGAGGGCTATAATCCGGTAGATCCGGCCCTGCCACAAGCCGGATAATTATATGCCACATGCGTACGTTGGTTACGTAACACGTTGATTGCTGAAAAACAGGTTTGAACGCGTGTTTACAACCCTGTAGTATCATTACAGAGTGCTGTGCAGATGGCAAGAGATGCCACACCAAGAAATGTATAAAAGAGGCAGATCATAATGATCATTTATTGCCGGGTGTATGATTTGAATCGAATTGTGATGAAACACGAGGCACAAATATCTAGCAAACATATCTGTGGGGATTGGTGTAATGTGGTGCGTGAGGCCCGGCCCGGTGGTGTGTGTGTAGTGTATTGCAGCGAACGTCTGGAGTGCCAGCTGTCGTTTGCTAACAATGACGAAATCATTTTGTCCCCAAAAATGCACCATTACCATGATGATGATTGATCGATTCATCTTGCAGTCCAGAAGTTTGTGTCTGAAAACCGTCTTCCCCATCTGCTATTCTATGGACCTCCAGGAACGGGAAAGACTTCCACCATTTTGGCAGTTGCCAAACAGTTGTATTCGCCAAAACAGTTTGGATCTATGGTTCTTGAGGTGAGTTACTGTTCTTAAAGAAAATACTTAGGACCCGATGTTGTCACTGTCAGATCGTCAGTGCTTGATTTAATGTACCTTTTTGGGGTTTTGTTGTAGCTCAACGCCTCAGATGATAGAGGAATTGGAGTAGTTCGTGAGCAAATCCTTAGTTTTGCTAGCACAAAGACCATTTTTAAGTGAGTAGTGTCTGTCCTCGGATCGACTCTGCTTGGACCATGTTAATTTTTTTTTATTGTCCGTTAATCCAGGACAGGATTCAAGTTGGTCATTCTAGACGAAGCAGACGCAATGACTAATGATGCTCAGAATGCTTTGCGAAGAGGTCAGTTGGACGTTGAACAGGACGATAGCCACTACCTTGGAATTATTGTGGCACTAGTAGCCGGTTTTCTCGTAACGCTGTTGTTTTTGTTACTTTTCGCCTTGTAGTCGTTGAAAAATTTACGGAAAACACGCGGTTTTGCATTATCTGCAACTACTTGTCCAAGATCATTCCAGCCATTCAGTCCAGATGCACGAGGTTTCGATTTGGTCCTCTTGGTCCTGAACAGATGACACCTCGTCTTGAATATGTCATTCAAGAAGAGAGGTTCGTATTCTTATCATAACACTGATATAATGCCATTAAAACCAGGTAGACACCACCACGGACACTTAACGAGTTTTTTTTTCGTCTGTGTTGTCCACTTAGAGTCAATGTGACTCCAGACGGACTTAAGGCCTTAGTGACTCTGGGATCTGGCGACATGCGAAAGGCTTTAAACATTTTACAGGTTTGTTTCCGTTTGGAACAAGTAGTACTTGTAGAAAAAAACCAGTAACAAGTAGAGTCATTTCGTTCGATGGTCACGTCATTTCAGAGTACTTCAATGGCATATGACGTGGTCAGTGAAGAGAACGTTTACTTGTGCGTTGGCCATCCTCTAAGAACCGACATCGCTAATGTGGTCAATTGGATGTTAAACGATAACTTTCACCAAGCTCATCAAAGTATCCTTTGGTCCCTCAGAACAATTTCATGCATGCCTCCTTATATCGATCGGTCAAGAGCGGTTATATTGCGTTGGACACCCGCCAGTTCTCGTCTGATCACTGAAGTGAAGCAACGCAACCCCAGCTAGTACTGACATGGGTGGCCGCTTGGGAAAACTGGGTATCGCTAATACCCAATAATCGTCGTATTAGTGTAGTGTCTGTGCAGTCTCTGCATCAGAACTACACTGTGGACGGGGCTCTAATGACCTTGTAGTTGAAGGGCCCTAAAACACC
>JAAFCE010005724.1:21660739-21678799 GCA_013389805.1 Trigoniulus corallinus | reverse complement strand
GTGGACGGGGCTCTAATGACCTTGTAGTTGAAGGGCCCTAAAACACCAACGAAACCAAAAATCCCAATATTGATTTGGCCACCTTAATTGAACACCCCCCAGAAATAATCGATTTAAAAACTGCCAAGGGGTTAGCCCTCACCGACATTCTCACGGAGGTGCATTCTTACGTCCACCGGAGTAAGTATTCTTTAATCTTGACTTCTGACTTCAAGAGCCTTGAGTTCAATCCTTACCATGTTCAAAATACTATTTTTTTTTTCCTACCAGTCGATTTCCCGTCTCACGTGCGAATTAATTTACTGGAGAAGATGGCCGATATTGAGTGAGTTATAGGATCTTTTTTTTTTTTTTGGTTTTGAAGTTGTAGTCCGTCCGTCCCCCCAAATTTTGAGCAGGAAAAAAAAAATCCACTTTTTTTTCTCTCTCTCTCTCTCTTGCAGATATAGGCTGGCAGGTGGCACTAACGAGAAACTTCAATTAGGCTCCCTTTTGGCAGCATTTCAAGTCGCCAGAGATTTGGTTGCTAAAGAAGTCTAGTAAAGACACTACCACCGATGTTTTTAAAGAACCGATCGTTTTCAAAGACGACAACAACACTATCATAAACAACGTTTATTTACAAAAAAAAAATGGAAAAGGTATTTAAGCTGGAATGTACTTTCTTAAGACAAAAATGTGTAAGAAAAGTGACCTGTGATGTAAATAACTTACAAATAACCCTGTGGCACAAAACGTCACCATTATGAATCCCCTGCTTTGAACAAGAGAAACATGGTATGTCACATTGAAGAAGTCTTGCGCATTCCTTTGATTTAACAAGTAAGGGGGTTGGGGATTGAGACTGTGACCACCAGTTACTTATTTTTTTAGGGTTTTAAAATAATGATGGGGGGGGAGGGATATCCGCATCTAAATCTGTTGTACAAACGTCCTTATCCAAGACTGCTGAAGAGATGTCCAATCCGACTGCCAAACGAATGAATTAATTTGCCAAGAGTACTTCCGGCTGGTGGCGGTGGCGCAAGGCCTTTTCGTCCTGGAACCACATTTGATTGTCGACGGTTGTTGCTGGAACCCTGTATATGGTAGACGGAGGACTCTTTTGAAGAAAACACATAGGTCGTCGACCACTACATAACAACACCGATGGAGAAAGGGGCAGGTCAAGAGGTAGAGAGAGAGAGAGAGAAAAGACTTAAAAGACGAAATTGGTTGTTAAAAGAAGAAAAAGTGGAGGAAGAGGACCCCGTTGTTAGTAGTCGATACCCCTAGATTCTACAAGTGGACAAGCCTACCTGGTGTCCAAGACATGAAGAAAAGAATATAGTGTCCTCACTCATCGGCTTCTGGATAGTTTTGAGAAAAAGGGTGAAGGATAGAAAGGAGTCATACGACCTTTCCGCCACAATGGCCCAACAGGCTGAAGAGCAGAATCCGATATTAAAAGACAATACCAAGATTATTTTTTTTGTTTGTTTTCAACAGTTACTTAAAAGTATGTTCGTCCGGCATTGTCCTTTGAGTGTCCACCACCGATAAAAAGAATGGATATGATATAAAAGAGACAACATAAAAATGTGTTCAGAGCAGCAGCAACAACAACACCACCACCACCACTGCACCATGCCACAATGTCCCCGCGCCGTTGATTTGTTATTTACCAGCAGCGATACATCAATCAGTTCACCATGCTCCAAACGCAGACTGTTGTCACCAGAAGCAAGTTGCCAATGATCACTGTTGTAGCGCTGCCATCAGCTCTGATTCCAGAATTCTCATGGACAGCGTCCAATGGAAGAGCAGTATTAGGATCGTAACCAGGTTCCCGGGAACCATCATTGTTGTTTTCAGTCCTGTTTTGCCAGGACACTTGATCGTCCGACTCTGACCGCTGCGCAACGATTTCAGTGTTTTTGATCTCGATGACTACGTCATCATCGTCACTACTACTACTAACACCACCACCATTATTACTGACACCAGGACTAAGAGTGGACATGCTGGACGACGGCACCACTGCCTCACTTACCGATGGTCGGAACAAAGTCAAGTTGAGTAAAGTGGGCTGACGATCTTCCACTACAAATTGTGCTTCCGCCACATCGTATCCTTCAGCAACAGCCTTGGGAGAAAAAAAAACGACGATTAGTTAGTTATCACTTTTGGGCCCACAACTACTTTTGGTCATTAGGGCCCAGAGAGACAGTCATTCCATGGTAAGGGCGGATTGTAAAATGCCATCCCGTCATGGTGATACTTAGTAAAAGGCAAAAGATCGATAATGGAAAGTTAATTCCTAGAAACCAATGATAGGTCCACTTTTGTTCACCTCAATCCTGTAAATTCCTGGCAAGAGTATCCTCCAGAATTCTCCATTTTTTGTTGTCCGAAATCCAATTTCTCTGCCTTTAATCTTCAGGACAGCGTTCTCTACAGGATTTCCAAACTCATCCCGAACAAATCCACGAACTCCTAGAGAGAAAGAGAGAGAAAATGAAATCCCCTCGCCAGTCAAGTTTTGAACTTCACAAAGACCAGAGAAGCAGCGGCTAGCATTTACCACGGCCTTGATGCTCCGACCCCTTACTAACCTCTGTGTGCTTCGCCTAAGTACTTTAGCATGGCATTTCGATTCTGATCCCAAAACATGGGCAGTTGATTTGCTCTGGGATATTTGCAGCAAGAAATTTCAAGAGTGATCTCCATGCATCCACCCCAGATATAATTATAGTCTTGCATCCCACCTGCAATGGACAACAATAATAATCGCTCGTGTGAAATCCCACAGTGAGATAATATAAGAGACGCTTATGAACTACTACATAGTAAGGAAATAAACACACCAGATACAGGATACCACTCTGCACCATTGGTAGTTCCGTTAACGAAAGATCGTCTGTCAGCGTTGCATGGTGTTCCCAGATACATGCTACCATGGTTGGTTGAATAGATCAGTGCCAAATGTCGAAATACGTCGTTGTCCGGAGTAAGGGAAGGCGCATGATGAAGTTGACTCATAACTACCAAAGTCAACAACAAACAGGGAGAGAGAGAAAAACACAAAAAAAAACAGCCATGATTTAGACGACGACATCTGTCCTTATGACACCTCTTCGTTGAACAATTGTTAAAAGAGCAGTCCATTTAAAAGAAAGAAATACCGGAAGTGACCCTGTAGATAGAGACCACCACCAAGAAGACTTACTGGGATAAGGAGTACTATCGAAGGGATAACTGGCCACCAGAGCCCCACCGTGTAGATTGGCAGACAGTACGAAATGCGTCTTGGTTATCCACTCTTTCACTGCCCGAACTTCTGCCTGTTCCTTGTATTCTATCGGCTTGAAGTAGTCTGGGAAATTCCTGTTCAGATCGTAGCTCCTAGCGTTGTACCTGTGGCTCGTCAGTGACGCAAGAACAGATTCCACAGAAAAGAGGGAGAAAGAGAGAGAGAGAGAGGGTACACAGATCCCAGAAAGAAAGAAAAAAATAGTTGGGAATAAAGCGGAGAAGGAGGAAGAGCAAGAGGAGAGGTGAGAGGAACAAGCAGAAAACCCATGTTAGTGAGCACAAGTGTCAAAAAAAAAAACAACAGCAACTTACGCGTCTTAGAAATATTATCGAAAGGGTAACTGGCAACAAGAGCACCACCGTGGAAGTTGGCCGACAGCATGAAAATGCCGTTGTCAATCCAGTTCTTGACGGCCAACGTTTCTACTTGAGCTTCTTCGCGAGTGTCTTCGAAATAGTCTGGAAAGTTACGATTCAGGTCCACTCCTTCGGCGTTGTATCTGAAAAGTGGACACTTGACCATACACCCAGGAAGGGAAGGACGACAGCGCTGACCTATCCCCGTCCAGTCTCCAGACTGCTGTGCTGGAGATGTGCCCTGAACATCGTCTCATTTGACCGGCCAGAGAACAGATGTTAAACAGTCGGTCACCAACGCAACAAAAAACAACTTCTAACACCCTTTCCCCACCTACGGCAGGGTCGGGTACCCATCTTATCACTCGGGATGGACACCAGGGTGATCTTTTGGGCGGTGTTTTTCCGCAGACGCCTGTCCACCAAAGCTGCAACCCTGTGTTTATCCTTCTTCGGTCTACTCTTCGTTGGGACAGTCCATCAGACGTCAGAAGGGAGTGGGGGGGCCGGCGGCGAGCTCCTGCACCTGGGAATTTTGCCTCGTCTACCCGTTGCATAACAAAGAGGGTTCTTTGACGTGCCAATGCCATCGTGCGCCATACGGGATCTCAGTTTTACTTCTCATCCGAAGGAAGGCGCACTGAGGTCTCTCTCTCGCCCGAAAGATGAAGCCAACCCACTTCGGTCCAGTATCAAACCTGGAACCACTGGCGCAGTAAATCGAACACGCTACCAATAGTCAGCCCCTCCGAATCAAATAGTGGCTAATAAGGCTATGGGTGTGTCCGTCTTTAAGGATAACGCCCCACCGGAAGAACCCAAGACGACGCACATGTCCAACTATTGATGCATTCCATCTCATCCCGAAGTCTCAACAACTCTTGTAATTTTTTTGTTGTGGGGAGCACCAATGGACGTATATAAGTGAGTGTCCTAACCTTCCTTTAGCGCCTGCACACCGTCCTTCTTCCGACACCTCGAACCCGTCAGGATTCATCGTGGGCATGATATGGATCCTGGTATTATCCAAAAGCCACATGATGTAGGGGTCGTATTGATAATTGGTCACTAGCAATACGATCAAATGAAGAAGCAATTCTCGGCCCACGGGCTGTTAAGAAAAGGAAGGGAGGGAAAGACGAAAATTAAACTTAACAACATCTGGACGAACTGTGGGCGTTCACATCTGGTTCCTACAAGTACACTCACCTCATTACCATGCATATTGCCTACATATTTCACTTCCGGTTGCCCCAAGACGTGCTCGAACGGCGATCTCGATACAACCATCACCCAAAGTTCACGGCCTGTGGACATATCAAAAAAGAACAACTTGTACACCCTCAAGGAAAACACTGGATGAGAAGAATGCGTTTCTGGAAAAGGCTTCTTTTTCCCGTGTGACTGACTTACCCTGTACTGACCGCCCTATCGAATACATGGCCGTCAAATTTGGATACGTCCGGCTGATGTCCCTCAGAACTGCGGTCATCTCTTCGTAATTATGATATTTGAAGGGCAGTCTGAAGCCACCGGGACCACCGCCGCCGACACCACCACCATCGGGTGCTACGATTAGGCCTCGAACAATTTGGATGGCGGACAAATAGATGTAGAGGAAGGCCACCACCAGCATGGACACGTACCAGTAAGCAGGCTTCATTGTCCGTCGTCGTCGTCCTCTTGGCAAGACCACACTTTATCTGGAAAACACAGAGGAAGGATAAACAAGAATTTTCTGTGCACCTCCATGGAATCTCCTCCATAGTGGTGTTTCCTGCTAAAGGCCCACCTCGCTGGCACAGACGGAATTGCCTCAGTGATTCCACGTTCGATAATGGACCAAGATGGGGGTTCGCTTCTTCAAGCGAGTGAGAGCCCCCCCCCCCTCCCCGGATAGTTTCGTTTCGTTCCGTTCGCGTTTTAGGACCCTTCACCTACAATGGTCATTACAGCCACATCCACTGCGTAGCTCTAATGCAGTCTGCACACACTACGCTGTTGCGACGATTTTTGGGTGTCAGCAGTACCCAGTGTTCCCAAGCGGTCACCCATGCTAGTACTAGCTGGGGTTGCGTTGTTTAACTTTAGTGATCAGACAGCTGGTGTGACCAGCGCAATACAACCACTCTCCCCCGTGTGGTGTCACCGTTACACAGAGAAGAACCTTTTCTGCATGCACTTTGTAGATCGGTACAAAATTCCCGGGTGGAAGATCTCGCCCCGCTCTTCCCCCCATCCTGGCTTCGATGGATGAAATAGTATCCCAAAGGATCAAATAGGCCAAACGATAAATTAGCATAGGGGGTTGCAGCAGTATTAGGTTGACAGTCGGCTGTGTAAAAATACGATCCAACAGATCGCCCATGTGTCCCAATGAGACAAGAATGGGGTTACCGGACCCTGTCATAAAGAGTAGTCGAAAATTGAGTATTACACTGGAGGACAATGTCCTGCACTATCTTTCTCTCTCCCAAGACACTTATTCAACCTGACACTTTCAAAATAAATAAAAGAGGGTCACCGCAACAGATCCGTTTTGCCCCCACTCCTCACATTCTTGTCAAAAGGTCATCTGATGCAATTCCGAGAAGTCTTCGACAAGGGGCACATTTCATGAGTGAGAACAATGACGACAACACAACAGCAACATCAAAAAAAAAAAGGGCCACAGGAGTGACAACAATTGCCGAAAAAAAAAAATAACCGGCAGACCACTCCAGTACAGACGGGTGCCCCCTCGACCTCTTTGTGACCAACGCTTAAAAACACAACTTTTCTCAACATTTTAAGACACAAATCTGAAAATACGGAAGTGCATTCTCTGTCAAACGCTTTCCTTACCTTTTGAGAATGGTCAAGCCACAAGACTAAATTTCTTACAAGGCACCAGAATTTCGGAAGTGTAGGAACACTCCACTACTGATCCTTTCTGTGGGACGTTGACCACGGCACAATTCCACAAAAAAAGAAAGTGAGAGGAGGGAAAAAAAAAGATGCTATTCAAAAAAAACTAACACCCAGTTATCACAATTGGAGAAAAGTAGTCGCACAGAATTCGTCTTTTTCACAATGATGATGACCGCGAGAAAAAGGGTTAAGAGAGAGAGAGGTAGCAGAGGACCAAGGTACAGTCCTCCGAAATAAAAACACAATTGACACGTGTTCACGGAAATGTAACTGAATGAATGGTTGTGATAGCGGCAGCAGCAACAACAACGAAATGTAACCTCCTCTTCCTCGCCTGCCTGCCACTAATCTGAAATCCTTCAAACCAGTTAGCTGCTCTGGGGGTAGCTTGAACCCTTGGGAGAGAGGGGTGAGTAATCAACTTTGGCGGCCAAGAGGCGGAGGGACAAGGATGATGGGCGGGTCCACTTCATCAGTACCAGTTTGTCTTTTTTTTTTTGTTGATCTTATTTTAAAATCGCTTCACACCTCACCTGACTCATCGAAGAAGGAAAAGACGTGTGATGATGATGATGACGAAAACACATCATGGATATGGGGATCAACCTACGCGGCGACACACTCATCCAACAGCCCAAAAGGTGTGCTACTCACCCTTTAATTAAGAAATTGACAAAATCGAGGAAGAGAATGGAGCAATATCACGTCACCCATACGCACCCGTTCTCCGGAGGTGCATCAGCAATTCCAAAGTTGGTCGTTGTGGTCTTTTTTTTTCCTACACATTCAGCATCGTATCGAACGAGCACAGTCATCGAGGGTTGTTCATTCATTCCCAGACAGGACACTAAAGGAAAGGTCAGAGAGGTCATGGGAATCAATTGACCTTTTCCCCCCACACTTGATTTCACTTTTGTTCTAGTTAATTAAAAGTAACAATATTATCCAGTTGGCCATAGGATAGACGTAGAGCCACCTTATCCTGCCTTCGTAGGGGTCAAGTACCCATTTGTCCCATCGGAGCTGGGAGCACACGGGCAAACTGTTGGGCAGTTTATTTAAACGCGCCAGTCAGCGCCGAATTATTACTACAACAACCCCTTAGGTATTTAACGTCAGTCTATTTTCTTTGTGGGTGCACCTTCGTTTACCCATGCCAGAGGGTAGTAGTAGGGTGAACTCCTAAAACTACGGGAGGCATGCTTTAAGCACTCCTCCTCCTCGTTCATCTGGTCAGGATTGACCCTACGCCTATGGGATGATCAAGTCAAACATTCCAACCACTCCTAATCCTTTTCCCACCTATGGCAGGGCCGGATACTCATCTTCGCCCTCTAAATGGACGCAAGGGCGATATATTGGACAGTGTTCTTCCGCAGCCGGTTACCGACCAAAGCTGCAAACCCTATGCTTATTTATCTTCGGTCTACTGTTCGTTGGGACACTCCACCTCTACCACACGCTAGGAGGGAGTGGGGGCGAGCCCCTACACTTGGGAATTTTGCCTCATCTACCCGTTTCATAGCAGAGAGAGGGAGGGAGGGTTCTTTACGTGCACATGCCACCGTACGCCACACGGGACCTCGGTTTTACTTCTCATCCGAAGGAAGGCGCACTCGAGGCCTCTCTATCTCTCGCCCCGAAAAGCCAATCGACTTCGATGCAGTATCGAACCTGAAACCACTGGCGCAGTAAATCGAGCACGCTACCTATTACATCTCAGAGGCAGGTCCTACTACTGATCCACTGAGACAGCTTTAAATAATTTAGGCGCAGAGAGCAGCTATGAAAGAAAAAGGCCCACACCCATCATAAGAGATGAATAGGGGAATGATTCAAGTATTAATTAGTGATGGTAAATTGGCACCGCGCCCGCCGGGGAAACCTGGTGGGTTCGTTATGTGCGCCTGAACAACTCTGGATGGTGGAGATCATTATCTCTCCCAGGATGAATTATCATCATCTTCTTCTCCGATTTACTGAGGCACATTAGACCGCCCAATTCTCTCACTAGCGAAATGTGGATGGCCATTCGTTTAATTAGTGATGAAGGATCCCCCCACTCCCGTTGTCCAAATCTCCCTTCCATCACCTACACATTTTTTTGGCAAGTTGTCGAGAAAGACTGACGTTCATTGGCATGGTGGAGGAGGAGGAGGACGAGCGAAAGGGAGACTGGTGGAGGAGGGGTGGTTCAACTACCGCGGGAAAAGGAAGAAGGTGGTATCGGAATTCCGGGACAGTCACATCATGTGGGTAATTTGTTGTTATATCGTTTCCGAAATGGGTGCGACATCATGAGGTTGTAACCTCTTCCGGTAGAGTGAGTAATAGCATATCGTGATTTACTCTGTAGATGGGCTGGTGACCTAGGTCCAGTTCTTAACGAGGTCAATAGACGTGAGGGTGGACGGTCAACACCGATCTTGAGATCGCCCCCCCCCCCATACACCAACTATCATGTTTTGAGTCTGAAGGGGGGAGAGGCAGAAAAGGAGTTTATGAGAAATGTCGACCAGGCCACCGCTTCTAAACGAAAAGCGACAACTGTCCCATTTGGTAAGAGTGGGTTGCGCCTCCGATATTTCAACATATATACAACACGATCAGGAAGTAGGTACACAGCACTCACTACATGGTCCACTGGTGACCCACATATTAAGTTCCATCCGTGAGAGAGGGAGAGATACAGATTTCGGGGCTAACGTCCTTTTTTGGAGCCTCTGATAGTTTTTTTTTTCCTCCTATTCCAACAAACCTTTTGTTTCAGACAACAAACATGACATTTGATTGTTTCCTTTGGGGGTCACCCCGTTCGTGAATACTTAATGACACACACACACTCCCACCTAACGGCCTTAAGTCAATACCCCTTCCGTGCCAGTCAGCTTGACAATGTATTTTTTTGTTGGTCTCCATTCTCCCATTTCTATCACCAAACTGAGCCGCCATCACCACTGCCACAGTCTCTAAATCACAAGGTTTCCTCACTCAACTGCGGCGCCGTTTCCGTTGTTGCACTCTGTCCATCTGCAAACGGGACGACGAGTAACCATTTGTTCCTCATAGAGAGTATTACACTTTAACAACAATGTTTTTATCCAGGGAGGAGGTGTTACCTTCCTGGCCCCTGAGACATCCATCACTCACCCCACCCCCTTCAAGAATTTACTAGGAAATCGCTTCGGCATCAGCAGAGTAAACCACAAAATAGCATTCTTCTCTACTAAAGACATTTCTTACCCCTCGATGAGGTCAGGAGGTATTACTGATGGTGACCGTGAACCGTCCCAGGAGAAAAGGTCACATCTTTATGATAAAAACAACGGAAAAAAAAAACACCATCACTTCTACTACTTCTACCATTTTACCCTTTTCAGTGGACTATAACTAACTCAGCTGTCCTGTCTCATTGTTGTAAGCTTCCTTGCACTTTCCAGTTGGCCCACTTCCTCCAATAGCAGGTTACGCTTGCCTTTTTTTTTTTTAAGTCGCCCAATTCTCTCTCTCCCCCCCCTTCATTGTGTTGATTTCTTGTTTTTCATCACCACTACCACCAAACTAAAACCTATTTTATCACTGCCATAGGCGAAAAGAAGAACCTTGTGGTTGATGGTCTTCATAACCGCCCAGCCTAGTCCTGCCCCAGTAAAAAAGAAGGGGGGAAAGAGAAGGGAATTTCAAAAGAACCAGGCATACCGGACGACAGAAATGACCGAAATGTCAGTCAGCCATCCAAAATACAATCGATTGTTTTTTTTTCTTTTTTGGTAAACTTTTACTATGCTGCGCATTCAAGTGCCTGCACATCAAGGTCGCCACGGGCTGAACAAATGCGAGCTGAAAGGAGTAGTGGAGTACTGATGAGCATGTCATATTGAATTAGGTCTTAACCGTGCATCATTGAATGCGTCATAAGCAGAGGGTGAGGGCTAAAGGAAGCAGGGAACAGAGAGAGGATACCACCTTAAAGTACTGCTTGACCTCTGAAATGAATCCATCGATGCACTAGGGATCTTGTTTGAAATGGAGTACGAAAATTAATAAGGGAAGTAAAGGGGTTACGATTCATTGATTAGCAAGAATGAAAACCCCTGAGAGGAAGAAAGTTTACCATTTTGCCCCTCCTCCCCTCTCTTTTCTTGTCCCCCCCCCCTCCCTCATACCGCCACACACAGAGTCGATATCAAGGGAAATCACACATTTCTGCCTCGAAGTTACAGAGCGGAAAAACAAGTAATATGTGGTGGTCGTCCATTGTCAACCAACTACTTATTACTACAATTCACCCTCTCGTGTCCCTTGTTTTTGTCTTTTTAGCACACGGGCTCATCCATACATTACGTCTACAACCCTGGACAGAGGATGAATGTCGAGAGATGGAAAGGAAGCGGGGGAAGGACAGTCAGTGATTGTTGTAATTGTCAACTGACCCTCAACGACCACACGAAGCAGCAATTTCTTTGCCTTGTCAACTAGCTAAAGTAAGGAGAAAAAAAAAGAGTGAGTACAAAGGGTCGATAATTATAATATGTACTTACTCGGGTGTCCTTTGAAATTTAACTCATGTTTTTAAGATCACTATCATTATTCGGACATCCTTTATAGACCCGGGGATTTCCTGTCTCATGAGCGGATAGTGAATCAAGTTGCGTACTCAGAAGTCTATTGTTAGGAAGTTATAAAGCAAGGGGGGGGAAGACGTTGGTCAAAGGAGAGAGGGGGAAGATATTAGTCGAGCTTTCCCTTTAGTCTGCTGCCCTGGCCACCATTTCTCTGGTCTTTTTTAATTAAGTCGCAAAGATTCCTCCACACCAACCACTACAATGTAGATGGCGTACTATAATAAAGTGGAGATTTTGAAACATAATTCTTTTACCTTTTTTGAAGTTTATTCCTCCGATGAACTTTCTTATGGTGGTTCATTCACGACATACTCTTTTTTTTTTAAGTTAACTGCGGTGGCAACAATCTATAATTGGGACTTTTTTGCTTTCCAAAGGAGCATACTATGGCCATACGCAGCCAATTTCCAACAGCATATTTGGTACAGCTGACCGATATACTGTATATACTGTATTTGTAATGTGTCTGTATGCGTCAACGCACACCTTTTTTTGCACAGTGCACACCAATGATTAAATACAGCTAGTATTACCATGAGATTGAAGTCGAAATAATTAAATAGTGAACTTATTACTGACAGTGTGACTTGATTGTTTGTTCGCGTTCCAATGACAGCTTATTCTTCAAACCAGTTTTTACTTCGACTTCATTACGATAATTGTTGAACTTATTCTGCTTAAATTCATTACATTACTATGAAAAGTGTTCGAAACAAGCCTTCAAATTTCTAATAAGGATATAAATGTCACTTACCTGTAACTTTTGTAATGATGATATTCGAAGGAAGAAGATTCGAAATCGAGAAGGAAACAACGTATACTAAATTGTTAATTATTTCTTAATGAAGGACGATATCTACACTCTTATCATGAGAATTTCTGAATAATATATGACTACTACTAGACAAGTATTTGATTATTTCACCCGATTGCTGTTATAAATATGATAATTATCTTAAAAACTATTCCTAAAAAAAGAACGTAGAAATGGCGCCCAGAAAAGACGCCTGTCTTGGAAGTTGTTGCTTCGATTTCGCACGTGCATCTGTTGCAGCTTCTTCGAACGTTTGCCTTGTCACGCACGAGTCACGTGATCTTTGAATCTTCTCGTCTTGGCTCCTCCCTCTTCGAATTTTCTTTGGCTGACATCAAGATGTCGGCACTCGGTACATGGAACGTAGTTGAAATGAAAATGCATTATTAGATGATAATCACTTCCTACATGATGTCATAATCATTCTAGTTATCATATTATTCTGTTCATCTATCAGCATCTAACTCAGTTTAAGTATCTCTTTTGAAGTAACAGCTGGTTTCCAACAACTTTTCTTTTCTAGAACCGTAAACGATAGTATATCGAAGCGACATCTTGATTCTTTGATTCCTAAGAAGTGCTACGTTTTTTTTAAATTTAAAATAAGTATTATGATTTAAACTTTATATTCATTAGAATAATACGGATGATGAATAGTAGATAGACAGATTATGGTAACCGTCATTCCGTTCAATGCATTTTCCTGAGGAAATTAAATCTCAAAGATGCTTCTTCGTTTGTATGCACTGTATACTCAAGATAAGCAATTGACAGGATTAGTTTTAATTTTATTTACATTATTAGATCACTCAATGAAGAAGATAAGGAATTAAATACTTGAAAGAGGCCACTTCTTCTTTTTAATATACATTACATCACAGAGAAAATGCTGCACCATGAATATTTGTACGAGCACTATGCAAATTACAAGGTATACGTACTGTAAGTAGACAAGTTTCAAGTAAATGAATGATTGTAGTTTCTACTTAATCATTCAAGTAGTACGTGAGGTAAAACAGGCCTGGTCTTAGGCATTTCCAGCCTGTGCGACCGCACAGAGCTCCATGGTCCCCCGGGAGTCCCGCCACCACCTACATATATTGCAGAAATGCACGTAGAAAGACATCCCACAATCCTCAACTGATAGCATTTTGCATGATGTACAGGGATGCACTTGTATCAACGCAGACAGTTTCTAGGAGATTAAGTGCCGGCAACCCTGCAATCAGCCGGCAGCCACGCTGATCCTGCTGCTGTGTTAGTTAACTTGTTAAGCCAACGGGTGGGGGAGTCGGCCAAGCAGCCATACCGGGCAGTACCCAGTGTTCCCAACAAACCACCCATGTCGGTACTAACTTGAGTTGCGTAGCTTAACTTCAGTGATCTGACGAAAACGCATTAGCTCATCAATCATCGTGGTATCCGATCACTTCTAATACACATAACCGGTAGTACACATACTGTAGATTGACCAGGCGCTATGGCCCCTGGCCAGCAACACCTCCTGATCTCTGGGAGCGGCTGTATTGCGTTGGACTGGTTCTCGTCTCTGACCACTGAAGTTGATCAACGCAACCTCAGCTAGTACTGGTATGGGTGACCGCTTGAGAACACTGGATACTACTGAAAACCCAAAAATCGTCGTAACTTCGCATTAGAACTACACAGTGGACGGAGCTCTAATGACCATTGTAGTTATCATCATCACACCCTTATCCCGCCTACGGCAGGGTCGGGTCTGCGGGTTGTAATCCTCCACTCACCCCACCAGGCTCTCATCCACCCCTCACGCAACCATGTCCCTCCGCACAACCTGCTCCCACGTCCGCTTTGGTCTCCCCCTACTCCTTATGCCACCAACCACCTGCTGTCCCATAATGTCCATGCCACCTCAACCTATTTTTCTTTTTTCTCATCTTCTCCGCGATGTTGCCTACCCCCAAGCTACCGGTACCTCTAACGTACTCGTTGAGGACTCTGTCAGCGCGTGACACCCCACTCATGTAACGCCGCATTCGCATAATGACCATTGTAGTTTCAGGGCCCCTCTAAGGGGGGGCAACCCGGGCATCTGTCCGGGGCGCTATTTTGCCTGTAAGTGTGAGAACAGAGCACTACTTCAAGGGACGGCAATTTGTCCTTTTCCGGGGCGGCAATTTGTCTTTTTTGTCCGGGGCAGAATAAGTGCTAGAGCAGACGCTGTTGTAGTTGAAGGGTCCTAAAACACCCACGAAAAAGTTCAGATTCCCCTCTCCAATGAAGAACGTGTGGGAGACAATTGGCGGTCGATTGAATGCTCTCTCTCTCTCTCTCTCTCTCTCTCTCTCTCCCACTCTGGTATTTCAAGAATTCCTTCATGGTGTGACGTTTTCTCTGGGAGGCAGTGTAATTGCAATGGAAGATAAATGAACTTTGATCCAACGGGGAAATTATTTTGGCATGCACAAGCAGTGCTTTGCCCGTCGATGAAGGGTAAGGTCGATATCATTTGCAAAAGACTCGTAACAATAAACGCAAATGTAGGTTTTCACAGGAAAATGAACGTCAATATGGTCCATCAAAACAAACATATCGCCTGTGATGAAAGGGCATTTAATACATCTTAATGGACGCTTGATTTCTTGACCATTTATAGTTGGTAACGTTGTTTTCTTAGCTAACGAATTGGTGGTGCCCTGTTGATTTCTTGACTCTTCAGTAACCACTTTCTCTTCTGTTTTAGTGTTGTGCTGCTGCTGCTGATGGACAACAACTCCTTGGGCATCATGACAAACTGATCGCTGAAACACTGAATCACCATCTGTCCATTTTAAGGGACTCCCTGGGGTATGTGACGTTGAATTGTGAAACATGGAATGGTAGCTGGTCCCAAAATGATTATTAAAGGGTACATGTTGAAAGTTTCTTGACCAACATAAAGGAACGCATGGCATGTAGGGTAATTGCATGTTCAGGTTGTGTCCTGGTGGACCAGTACAAGATGCTATCCCCAACAAATTGTATTCTGGTGTTTGACCTGTCATGACACCTGCAAATATAGGACACGTTTCAATTATATAGTCATTGTTATAAAACATTTCAACCTAGCAAGAACAACTCCTAACCCTTTTCATGCCTATCACGCCTATGGCAGGGTCGGGTACCCATCTCTGTCCCTTGGAAGTGCGGCCAAGTTGCGTTGGACACACCAGTTCTCGTGAGATCACTACAGTTAAGCAGTGCAAGCCCACGTTAGTACCAACGTGGGTGGTTGATAAGTAACGTTGGGTGCTGCAAATCTCCCCTCTCCTACGTCCTCAACACCTCCCTCCTCATTGCCCGTGAGCAGCCTTCCTAAGGGTTCGTCCTGTTATGGCTGCTTGGCTTACTCCCCCACCCATGAAATTAAAATTAAATTAATCCAGCTACCGCACTGAATGGACACAAGGGTAATTTATTGGACGGTATTTTTTTCCGCAGTGACCAAAGCTGGAATCCCTGTGCTTATTTATCGTGGGTCTACTGTTCGTTGGGGTACTCCATCTCCACCAGGCACCGTGAGGGGGAGAGAGGGGCGAGTTCCTACACCTGGAAATGTTGCCTCAACTACCCGTTCCATAGTAGAGAGGGTTTTTGACGTGCAAATGCCATCGTACGCCACACGGGACCTCGGTTTTACTTCTCATCCGAAGGAAGGCGCACACTTGGGTCGTCTCTCTTGTTCTTTCGCCCGAAAGAAATCAACCTACATCGGTCTAGTATCGAACCAAGAACTACTGACGCAGTTACCAAGAACGCTATCCACTGCGTCACCGAGCCGGGATTGTTACCATTATGACAGTAATTATCAATTTACAAGAAAACCTTTCTTGTCATTGTTGTAAAACATTTCAAGCTTACTCTAAAGAATATTTTTATATGACATAACATTCATTCATTCATCCTGTTATTTATTTTCAGATCCTGACTTTTTAAATATGATGCAAATGTTTGCACAATAGTATCATAATGAAATATGTAATTCATTAGGTCATAATGTAAGTAGATGATTTGTCCTTCAGAGAAAATCTTAAATTTCATAGCTCAAATTTCAACTCTTTAACTGCGGATAGATTATTCTCAGTTAATGAGCGTAACAAGAATTTACTTCTTTATTTATAGATCATTGAAAGTGTTATGTAAGTTCAAAGCTCTAATCTGACTTCCTGAAGCCATACTAATTCCTTTGTTATAATTAATTGGGAACTGACCAAGGAATTCAGGATAAAGACATAAAAAATATGGAAACTTCAGTGGTATGGCTTGAGCTTTTACCGGGCCGAGTTCAGAAATACTTTTCGGGGCCTTTTGTACGAAACACATTTTGCATTTTGTAATATAAAGGCCCGCGCGTGGGGTCCGGTTCGGCAAACGCGCTGAACCCTCCTCTGCACCGGCTGTGGAAAGATCTGTTATCAGGTCTGACAGCCATCCAATGTTAATCTTAACTTTAGTGATAATTATTCAGATAGCGGTAGGCTTCATGTTAGCGCCACTCTCACTTAGACTCTCATCATCATTCCTAAACCCCCCCCCCTTTTTTTTCTAAACATCGGAACTGGGACCACATGAACGATATCTTTTACGCAGCCGGCTACCGACCTAATGCTATAACTCTACCTTATTTCACATCGGTCTACTTTCTTCCCAGAGACAAATTCTTTTACAGACGCCAAGAAGATGAGGTCCTACACCTGGGAATTTTGCTGAATCTAACTTACACGTACTATATACTTCTTTCTTCTTATAGAAAGCAACTCCTAACCCTTTTCCCGCCTATGGCAGGGTCGGGGACCCATGTTGTCCCTCTGAATGGACACATGGGCGATATATTGGTCATGGTTTTTTTCTGCTGCCACTTGCCGACCAAAGCTGCAACCCCTAAGCTTATTTATCGTCGGTCTAGTGTTCGTTGGGGAATTCTAGGGACGCCAGGGGGGGCGAGCTCCTACACCTGGAAATTTTTGCCTCACCTACCTGTTGCATAGTACAGAGGGTTGTTTTACGTGCAAGTGACAGCGTACACCAACACGGGACCTCGGTTTTACTTGTCATCCGAAAGAAGGCACACTCGCGGCCTCTCTCTCTCTCTCTCTCTCTCGACCGAAAGAAGCCAACCCACCTCGGTCCAGTATCGAACCTAGAACTACTGACGCAGTTGCTGAGCGTGCTAACCACTACAGCTAACAACACACCTCCATGGATGGATATTTAGATGGCGCACTTGGTGGTTCCTTCCCTCTCATCCGTAAGTGCCTCTTGTGTCTGCCATGCTCACTAGCTAAGGTGGTTGATTTTTTTCCCCCTTTAGTTGTAAGAGAGGACCTGCCACGGTGGCGCAATACGTAGCTTGCCCGATTTACTGCGCCAATGGTTTCGGGTTCGATACTGGATTGAAGTGGGTTGCTTCTTTCGGACGAGAGAGAGAGGCCTAGAGTGCGCCTTCCGTCGGGTGAGAAATAACAACCGAGGTCCCGCGTGGTGTACGATGGCATTTGCACGTAAAAGAACGCTCTTTGCCCTCTTTGAAGCAGAATTTCCAGGTGTAGAAGCTCGCCCCCCCACTCCCTCCTGGTGTCTGGTGGAGGTGGAGTACCCCAACATGCAGTAGACCGACGATGAATAAGTATAGGGGTTCCAGCTTTGGTCGGCAACCGGCTGTGGAAAACACTGTCCAATATATATGGGTCTACGTCAATTTGGCGCATGACAATTTAGCGTATGGCAATTTGGCGTAGTCAATTTGGCGTACATACAAATTTGGCGTATGACAATTTGGCGTACATACCGATCTCTTGGGTGCCCAAATTTGTTCAAAATTGCAACGGTCATGACAACATATTTCAACAGTCATTGCAAGGTAATAGAACAATGAATGCCTACCATAACTGTGTTATAGGGCCCTAATGACCTTTGAAGTCGATGGGCCCTAAAACACAAACAAACCCAACTGTGTTATACGGGACCGTTGCAATGACTTATGCCCACGCGTGGATCTAGGATGGGGTTTTTGGGGTTGCAACCCCTCCCATGCACATATAA
>JAAFCE010005724.1:21628363-21660639 GCA_013389805.1 Trigoniulus corallinus | reverse complement strand
CCCCCCCCCCCCCCGACGAAAATCCTGGATCTGCCACTGGTTATGACAGTTGCAATTTTGAACAAATGTGTGCACCCAAGAGATCGGTATGTACGCCAAATTTGTATGTACGCCAAATTGTCATACGCCGGATGTGTATGTACGCCAAATTGTCATGCGCCAAATTGACGTGATCCCAATATATATATATAACCCCTTGTGTCCATTCAGAGTGGCAAGATGGGTACCCGACCCTACCATAGGCGGGAAACGGGTTAGAAGCTGCATTTATTTAATTTAGACAAGGTATAAACTACTTACCTTGTTGAGCAACAGATGACTGCATTTGATTTTGTGCGTAATCGTAGAAGTGATTATGAGGCTGGGTAGGGTCTAAGTAGCTATGAACGGTGCTGGTGCTGTTGGTCATTCCGTTTTCGGCAAGTTCCAGGTTTTGCATGTTGTGGTGGATTGGAACAGCTGAAGGCTACTAATAAATGCAGACTGTTGATTTTTGCCTAATGTACATTGTGTCTAGCTATTACTTTAAAAAAGGGGGAAAGAAACTAACCTGTGTTGCTATAGTAGCATGAAAAAAATCCATTTTATTGTTTTTCGTGTTGTGACAAATGTGCCAATGTCCGAAGTAGCCAAGATCAAAATATCGATTGAAATTGATAATAAACCGTCAGTTTTAATACAATAATTCAGATTTAATGTACTGTACCTTACAAGGCATACAGTCGGGTACCCATCTTGTCCCTCTGAATGGACGCAAAGGCGGTCTATTGGATAGTGTTTTTCCACAGCCGGTTGCCGACCAAAGCTGCAACCCCTATGCTTATTTATCGTCGGTCTGTTGTTTGGTTGGGGCGTTACACCTCCACCAGACGCTGGGAGGGAGTGGGGGCGAGCTCCTACACTTGGGAATTTTGCCTCCTCATTTACCCATCGCATAGGAGAGATGGTTCTCCGCCGTGGTGGTTAGCACGCTCGGCAACTGCGTCAGTAGTTCTAGATTCGATACTGGACCGAGGTGGGCTGCCTTCTTCAGGGTGAGAGGCCCCGAGTGTGGCTTCATGTCCCCTGGTCTCAGGTGCTTTCATCCACCTGCATTCCTGAAATGGACCTAGCGAGCTCCTCCTCCCCTCCTCTTCTCTTTAAGTGTCCATACCACCTCAACCTACTCCTCTTAATTTTTTCCGGGATGTCCCACACCCCCAGGCTACCTCTAGTATACTCATTCCTAACCCTCTCAGCTGTTGACACCCCGCTCATTTACGCAGCATTCGCATCTCGGCTACTAGCATGCTATTGACGTACTGCGTCAGTAGTTCTAGGTTCGATACTGGACCGTGGTGGGTCGACTTCTTTCGGGCGAGAGAGAAGCCGCGAGTGTGCCTTCTTTCGGATGAGAAGTAAAACCTAGGTCCCATTTGGGTGTACGATGGCACTTGCACCTAAAAGAATCCTCTCTACTACGCAACGGGTAGATGAGGCAAAATTTCCAGGTGTAGGAGCTCGCCCCCTGGTTTCGGTAGCATTTCCCAACGAACACTAGACCGACGATAAATAAGCGTAGGGGTGCAGCTTTGGCCGGCAACCGGCTGCAGAAAAATCTATGACCAATATATCGCCCTGTGTCCATTCAGAAGGACAAATGGGTACCCGACCCTGCCATAGGCGGGAAAAGGGTTAGGCGTTGCTTTGCATGCTATTGACGTGGCTCTTCCTCACTACCCCCAACACTCTGACCCATAGAGCATAGCTGACCTAAGCACTACCCTGTAAAACCTCCCCTTCAACTTGATCGGGACCCTCTTATCACACAGGACACCGCTTGCCTGTCTCATTCCGGGGAAAAAATTTATAGACGTATTCCAATGCCTATAATGACGTATGCTAGTTGTCAACGGCGCTTCGTTTGAAGCCGTGAGCGTGAAGGGCCATTAATGGGAACGCTATTACAGAGTAAGACAACCCAAACGAAGCGGTGTTCATCAAAGCAATTTGGTATTCGAAGATTTATGAACAATTAGTACGTTGGAAATGCCATATTAATAGAAACTATTTATTGCATAATTGAAATTACAAGGAAATCATCATGTCAGCTGTGGATATCAAGAAATCTGACTTACCATTTGATAGTTCTCGCCTTCGCCGTCATTCGGAGAGCGTTCTCCTAGGCGACGAGAGGGAATTGTACGAATTGGCTTGTTTAAGCGGAGTTTTGATCGATCCAAGAGTATTCAAGTATGCGTGAAACAACTACTGTTAACTGTGCGAATAATTTTCTTTATGTTAAATGCTAATGCAGTAACGCCTACTGATTATTTCTTTCTAGGATAATTGTCGATTTGATCAGGTTAAATGTCTCTCCGGGAGCCATTGTAGAAATGTTGAAGAGCATTAGTGGGCATCGACCACAGTTGAAACCCAAAACAGCCAAAGTAAAAGCAGTTAAAGAGCGACGGGATTAGAAAACATTTGTCTTCACACTGAGTACTTGATTTCAAACGACACCTTATTAATTAATATGTATCATCCTCTCGGTAGTACCTAAATTGTTAACTGTCAAACTCACCGTGACCGGCCTAAGCTCTGGAACGCGAAGTTTTTAACGTTGTCATGTTTTGCTTCGGCTGACTTACTATACTGTTTACTATACGTTGGTTGTCAAATTGTTGAATTTTCAGATGTATTTATTAGAAATGAGAAAGAGCATAAAAGGACGAATGTTTCTAAAATATGTACCGTGTGTGTTGTATGCGTGCTACTACTTATTCGAGCAGTATGCGTTGACTGGCGAGACGTTTCTCGCACACTCATGTCACGCTATAATTACACACACGCATATTTACAGTACTAAGTAATATTAAATTATTTTACTATAAATGCAATAAAGACATGCCAAGACATCATAGTACATTATTTAAAATTGTTGGGTCTCGCTAGTTATTGCACTGTAATTTTACATTAGGTTACCCTTCTCCATTTCCGTAATCTCGGCGAATCCTGATGTGATCTTGCGCGTTGACTGACCCATTTTATGCTGAACTCTTCGATCTTTTTTTGAGAGCTATTTATATCAATACAACGTTTAGGGAGCGCTTTGGATCAGTGTGCTCCCAACTCGATATTTGCGCATGCGTGTAAGAGACTGTCCGACATTTTGCGCCAAGCAGCTAAAGAGATTTGCTTATAAAATAGTACTTTAAAATTGACTAACGACTTTGAAATCACTGTTTAAATTGGTCTACAAGTTGGTGAATCGTAAGAATATTTCATCCGCTGTCTGACTGTTGCAGAGTCTGGCCTCTGTCTTGTAATTGAAATTGGAAAGGATGTGCAGAACTGAAGTTACTTCACCGAAGAAATTTTAACTAGGTTTGAAAAAGTAGCATGGATTCTTGTCATAATATTGGAAATACCTGTATGATAGAGTTGCCTGGGTGAAAAGATAAACACGAGGCATTGCTGGAATTTTTCTTGTGTTACGATTTGTATCCATGAAAAAATGGCAAGTGATTTAGACACTGCTGGACTGATGTCAGTAAGTTATATTCATTTGGTGCATCATTATCATCGATATCAACAATAGGTTTGGTGTGCTAAGCACATTTTCTGTTATTTTTTTGACATTATCAGCAAATTCAAGCTTTATTGGCTCCGCCGATCAGCGAAGAAGCCAAAAGATTAAAGCGAGAAAGAGAAAAAACTTCTATTTCACATAGACGTCCTGGACGGGCCATTAACCATGACTGTTGTGATAGCTGTAAAGAAGGAGGGGACCTTCTGTGCTGTGACCGTTGTCCATCTGCCTTTCATCTGTTGTGTCAGTGAGTATATGAGAAAAAAATTACTATTATCAACAGAATTTTACCCATGAAAAATGTTTTAGCGACCCACCTCTAGATGAACATGATTTACCAACTGGGGAATGGTTATGTCATCGTTGTCGCACTATTAATAAAGATGCCTTAGAGGTAGGAAATGAGTTATGCACAATTTAATACTACAGTTTTATATCTTACATTATTGGGTTTTTTTTTCTTTAAAGAAAATTGACGACGATCAACTTGATAGAATGTCGCTGAGCAGTTCGCGTAGTCAATACAGCTGTGAAAGAGTTTCGTTGGACGCCGTTAGTGTTAGTAGTAGTGGAGGATGTGGGAAAGACAGTGAATCGCCTTTGAATGTGGACATCCAAGATGATCCTGAGTCCATGGGAAGATTAAGATATCTCCGGTCTCGTCGATGGATAAGCAAAGAAGACAAGAAAAGGAATGAGGAAGATAAATATAGTCTTGAAGACATGGAAGAGGAATCCGAGACTGGAACTGATGACATCCTCGACGAATCTCCTTTGCAGACATTGATTCGAGTGGCATCCCATATGAATCCTAGGCAATTTAATTTGCCAAACGAGCTACAATGTACTACCGTATTACCAGGCAGTTATTTATGTCGCCCTCAAGGTGATGCGAAATGTGATTTTCACTGACTAGAAATTTACAGGTCGTTCTGCCTTTATAACACTTATTCTATATAGGGTCTAATAAGAGAACGCAAAGGAAAGAAGGGAATAAGTCGTCTGCCAAGCGTTCTGCTCATGAATTAGATAACGGTATTGTGCCACTACCTTGCAAAGTCTGCTATGAATGTCGCAAGTATGTCGTTTAGAGAGAAATTCTGGTTTATACAATTTTATTTTTATGACTGAGTAATCAATATGTTTATAGGAGTTGCCGGAAAGCGCCTCTCATTCAGTGTGATTACTGTCCTTTGCTGTTTCATCAGGACTGTTTAGATCCACCTCTAACTGTCTTGCCTGTTGGTAGCTGGATGTGCCCAAATCATGCAGAGCACATTTTGGTAAAACCGGAGATTAATTCCACTTGTACTAGGGAAATATGGTTCTAAATGGATTCCTCGTTTTAGGATCAAAAGATGCTGTCATCTGCTAGTTTAACGGAAAGAGTGAAGCTCTGGGATCAGTACTCTGGTAATTTGTCTCAAGATGCAATCAAAATAAACTTTTTAAAGAAGATACATCGTCGACATCCACCTTTCCGATACAAAATCAAACTTCCGCCACCTAATAGAATTCAGGTGAGTTTTAACTTGTCTTTCATTTAGTACTCTACAGCAAGATTGGCATTTTGTATGATTTCTGAATTCAGGTACCTCAAGCAATAAAAGATCAATATAAAAATCCTGCCAAACTCTTGCCAAGGCCGCATGAGCCACTTCCGTCGACATACCGTGAACCTCGTTCAGTCAACAATGAAGGGGCTACATTGGCCACAACAGAAGAGCAAGACCAGGTTAATGAATGTCTTAAATTGTAGAAATTTGGGAATAACTGTAGCATTTGTATTGGAAGAGTACTATTTTTCTTTCTAGTGGTTGGCTAGTGTAATATCATTGCAAAGTAGTATTGCACGGTATCTTGCTCAGCGACATTCTTCTGGTAATTCATCCAATCACGCTAGCAATAGTGGCGATGACGTAAGGTCAGAGAGTAGTGTTGAAATTGGTGCAAAGGAAAACGATAATACTAGTGCTGGTACCACTAGTATTAATAATAATAATACTCGGTTTATGAAGACTGGTGGCAATGGGGATGGCGATTCTCAGGTGACGAGTTCGACAGGACTCTGCCCTCAAACGCCCTGCAACAAATTGACTGTGCACAATGGAAATTCTGTAACGGCTGGATTTGTTATGAACAATTGTATTGGCAGTAAGCACTGTGTTAATCAAAGTGATGAAAGTACTCTTTCTGTAAATAAAGTGATGGTGAACGGTAGGGTTCATTCTCAAGATGTCAACAGACTTGTGGAAAGTGCTGCAAATGGAACTGACGACCAGTCACTTCCGAGGCTAAAGAATGATCCGTTTGTGAATACGCCAAAAGTGGACAGCGCAACTAGTACAAATCCTGTAATGAAACTGTCATTACCAGTGGTGAGTACTGCCAGTAGTGACGGTTATGGAAATGGCCTGTTTCCAGGATCTACCAATAGGGCACTGGCATTGACGCCTAGTGGGATTGTTCCAATTTTATCCCAACAAAATTCGCCTACGTCTAAGCCTGTGGCTTCCAGTTCTCGTAGTCCGATGTTTAATGTTCATGTAAAGACCGTGACAGCTGATGGGTCTGTGCTTAGTCGGAAGGGAGCTGTTGCTAAGCTGGTTACTTCTCGTCCAGCTGTAATTGGTTAGTTACAATTGACGTCGACTACTATATGGTAATGCAATTGTTCATTAAAATTATCTACTTTAGGCAAAGTTGGACCTATGACGTTAAATTCTCCTGTGTCAAGCACGTCGACTTGTAAAGTCAATCTTGCTACCTTGCCGGCCATCACGAATTTAAACAACGAGCTTCAGTCTTTCATTGAGGATGGAAATGGCATGCTAAAATATTTATATTATTGTAAATGTGATATTTTCCTATCTGCTTACCAGGAAATATTCGTATGTTTTCTAGATATAAAATTAAGTTGCTTGGATGAGAAATTAGTCCGTGTCCTCGCATGGCAGAGGCTTCAGCAGTTGATTCCACCAAAGACTGACGAGACAGAAAATGTGAAATCGTCGGAATGCCGTGACACTGCGAGTGACTCGTCGAATGTGATTCTTGGTTCCTCTCGAGCATCGCTGTGTCCGTTATTTGGGAAGGGACCAGTTAGTATGATGCCCTACAGGGTTTTAACTCTTGGAACAGGTATATATCGGCAATTAATATCAGAATGTAATAAACAAACTTTTATGAAGTGCAGTTTGTAATTAATTTCGCTAAACTCTTGGGTTTTTTTGTCGAAATTCAAGGTGCGGATATGGACGTGTGTTTAACAAATTATGGGCATTGCAACTACGTTTCCTCAAAGCACGCTTGCATTTTTTATGATGAGGTGGGTGCTGGTTTAAGAACTGTAGTTGTTTTTGAGTGTTGGAGACTAATGTATTGTCTATTCATAAATAATATATATTCGTTTGCTCATTGCTAGATGACAAAACATTTCGAGTTATTGAATTACAGTGAGCATGGCACAACAGTAGACAATGTTCTGTATTCGTGTGATTTTTCTGACAAGAATACCATTGCTCCTGCAACCACTTCTGTAGTTTCAGCTGTTAGAAACATCATAGATCGAAATTGTGGCAAATCAACGGTGTCGTCGTCTGAAAAACAGTTGATGAGTGCACGAATTGGACGGGTACCACAAATCTTAAGAGTATCACTGCAAAAAAAAATCATTGTTTCTTTAATGTTGACTAGTTCACATTTTTCTCTTAAGACTTGGCAGCCATGCAATTGTAAAGACAGCAGTTCTAACCTGATCAGCAGTAACGGTGCTGGATGGGAAGGCACTGCTTTGTTATGCCATGGAAGTCACATAAAGTGTGGATGCCTGCATTTCATATTCAGCATAACAGAATGTGCAACGATCAGTTCAGATTCTAAACGGACTACACTCTCGGGACAATCTACTGAACAAAGTTTGAAACTAGCCAAACCAGAGGCGATGTAAGTGACAAAACTACTCTTAGAAATTACAGACGGTCAACTTGTAAAATATTTTAATGCTAATAAATATATTTTCCTCTTGGTCATTTAGATCCTCTGTTACAACTGTGGCCCTAAGTCATCCTCAACCACATGGTCATCATAGTACGTCTACTTGTGATGGCGACTCGGTAATCAAGTAAAGAATTTACCAGGCTTTATAAAGTGATAACCAGATATTTAATTCGGAAGGTGAGCGCGTTTATTAAGTATGCAACAGTCTCTTAACCCACTCACCTCTTCGTCGTTTCGTGTACCGTCCTGCATGGTAATTCACTCTGTGCGCTCTACATTCGAATCCCGACTTTGCGCTAGGATTAATAATTGTTCGCAGGCTGTAAAACAAGACGTAGCAAGTTCGTTGGAGCGTATCATTTAGTGGTTTGCTGGGTTCATTGCTAGATGATAGATTGGTGAGTGCAACCCCACTAGCTTCCAACAACACTTCTGGATTGATAGTGGGTGGATATACTTCTGGAATATGATGGACCTGGCGACAACAGGAATTCTTCCGTTTATTTTGTGAATGCAAGCAGACAGCGTCATCCCTTTTGGAAACTGTTTATTTCAATTGCAGACAGAGGTCAAGGATCTAGGAGAATTTTTAATAAAAGCAGTATATACAGTACATATATTTGGGAGGGCCCCCCTTTAGAGGGGTAGGGAAGAGGGGTTGAAATCTCAGCACTGCCAACGTAATTATTTTTGCTTTTTGTTTGAGACATTGGCCAGATGTGAAAGACGTGTCATAATGATGTATTAACAACTACACATTTACCTTTCAGTGCCAAAAAAAGCAAAATTTTCGTCTCTGTTTTTGTAAATTTTTGTTTTGTTTGTGGTAATTCGATAATTATTTAAATGAAATGCTCATCACGCACAGGCGTTTTCATATATCGTTTGTGTTATTATAAATTGTATACATTATTTGGTTGGTATGAAATTAATTTTATTATTAATTTGGAGGATTTCTTCGCCTTTGTCGTATGACCCAAATTTACTTGTTGGATGATAATTGTGAAGTTTGATGCAAGTGTACCAATAATTACCATGACGTCACGGGCGGTTTCAGAGATCTATTTGAGAGTGTATTAGATTTGGACATAACAAATGACATAAACTCGAAAATCAAGTTATTTTTTAAAAGCTCTGCCCCTCACCTACCTACCTCGCGTTGCCGCTCATCAAAATTTCCCATGAAGTACAAAAAAGTCGTTTTTAAGATTTCTTTTGTATGATATGTAAAAAGTGTACATTTTTTGTGATATACCCACGCTTTTTTAAAAGAAAAAACTGATACCGGCTTTTCAGTTGGTTTCACGCGATGTAATAATAATAATCGTCATAACAGTATTTGTTACTGTCTGCTAATAGTTAACGTAATTTTAGAAATATGTGTATAAAAATAATTAAAAGGCTTGATTCAATTATTGTGTTTGTAGAGTTTTCTTTCACAATGGTAACGTTGTTCACTAGCGTTGCTTAGTTACCGCACCATCACTGTGTGATTCTCGGTTGTCACTTGCGCGTGCGCACGTGGAATCGAACGGTGTGTGACGTCGTCAGTTGCCATTTGTTGAAAGGTGGTCGGTGTTGAAAGAGGTGCATCTTTGGTTTGTTGTCAACATTTTTCATAGTGATACATATATTTTATCATTTTACAAAATTTGGTTCTGTATAGAAGCATATGATTTTGTTACTTACGCATTAAGGTGATCATGAGTGTCAAAATGAGCAATAGTAATAGTAATATCGGGAAGAAAAAACCTTGTGAAACGGCACCTCGACAGTCAATAGCTAGACGCGAACGGAATTTAGATCCGACGCCGACGTCAGAAGACGATCTTTTGATGAAAGATCATGTCACTCCAGAGGAGGTTTTGAGATTGCCCAAAATTACAGAAAGTAAGTATATTTTTACAAGCATATGTAGATATATACTTATGGTGATTATGTAGGTTTTCAGCTGTATCGTGAGGGATCGAATCTGCAGCATTAAATACATCGGTAAATCGAACGAACATTTTCGAACACGAACCTAGAAAATTTCACCATTTGTTCGTCAGCAAGCTACAATAATTAATTTATTTGAGGAAAGTTTGGTTTTCATAGCCTTCTTACAGTGCTTTTCCAGGACAGAATCTCTTTCGTGTTGGACTATTGGCGTTGTGTACTGTTTAGGTTAGTAGCAAACTGTGATAACAAAAAAATAGTTGCATCCGTCAATCAACAACTGAACGCTAGAGACTGGAAGACTAGCAGATAATGGTCAGTAGTTGGTCAGGAAGTCAGCCTTGTAGCCACTCCCTGCAATCTACGAATCATTTTATATTAGAAAATCGTATTTATTCCATATAAGAGAAAAATATTATCAACTTAATATTTGCCTCTAACTTTCAGGATTACTGTAATACTTCACTTTTTGAAGCAGGAAAGTACTACAAATAAATGCACGAGGGCCACAGGCCGGATACCTGGTCATGAAACCCATTTTCAAGAGAGGTACTATTCATTACTGGTCGATGTGGGGAAGCAATGTAAGGCTTACCCATGTGATTAGGAGGACGTTCACATAGCCAGGTGTCCCCCTTTGAACCTTTTTGCAGCTGTTCCAACAATGGTTTTATTTACACCATGATTCATGTTGGGGGATGTGCGCTTCCTAGTTGTAGTTTTTTTTTTGTTTTACTGTGTAATGTATAAACTGATGAAAGAAAGATTGATATCATCACCCTGCTCCCCAGGATCCCTGTGCAGTTTTAGTTACCCGCATCCCACAAATAACTCCTTTCTCATTCATTTCTCTCAATCTTCTGTCATAGAGACGGTGTTGAGCTATAGCAGATAGGGAAGTGTTGGCCTGTATATTGTCGTGACAACATGGTATCTGAAGCTTTAAAGTAAATTTTGGAGATTCGCACAGTCAGTCACATGAGACGAGACGCTTTTTTAAGTAGATAGATACCTACTGATGTGAAACGGTGCATATGCAAAAGATGACGAAATTGAATAATGTCTATGGAAGCTTTTCCGTTTAGAAATGGAGTTGCCACAATAATTTTCTCTTGACATGGATGATGATTGTACGAGTTTCTGAGTGTAATTAGTGCTTGTAGGGTAAGATAGAGTTTCAAATAATCATTCGACAAAAGAGTTGCCTAGTGTTGTTTTTAGGAAATATTATCCCATAGACCGGCTTAGTTTTCCAATTGCATTGTTACTGACGGGATATAGCATAATATTGATAATCAAACACGTTCCACTAGAGTTGTATATGCCTTTATTCATCAATTTCTAGGAATTCTTAAATGGATTTTATGTGGTCATTGTTTAAATCCACTTTGGGATGACCCGTGTATAGGAAGGACACCCTCTAGCAATTCAGGTTCTGGATTTGTGAGGAAGTGTTTAATGGCCCTCTTAAACATGTTTTCAGATTTATTGGTTGTTGGTTAATTAACATCAGCCTCTCTGCTGCTGAAGGTGATTTATCTACTCCAGGGTGGCGTGGGCGAACGAACCCTTTTATCTGTGAGTTTTTGCCGGATTGCATTCGTATTTTACTTAGGGTTTTTACAGTCAATGCTGACAACTTGCCAAACACTCCTATAGGGGGTAACGATTTTATTTCTCAGTCGATAAAGATTTACTAACCGCGACTAGAATCGAACCTATAACCATGAACTCGTCCAACCCCAGATAGTACTGGCATGGGTGACCACTTGGGAACACTGGGTACTGCTAATACCCAAATCGTCGTAACAGCGTAGTGTCTGTGCAGGCTGTGCATTAGAACTATTCTGTGGACGGGGCTCTAATGACCATTGTAGTTGAAGGGCCCTAAAACACTAACAAAACACGAATTCGTGATTCAATCACGTTACTACAGGGCCACCAAGGTGGGCTAGTATACCGAGATTGATTCGTTTTGACAAGGGACAGCCTGTGTCACATGTGTTTTCATCACCATTGTTATTGATGTTGCTAAGTTATTGTCGTTGGTCCTTTTTCTATGTTCACTAGGCTACTCTTGTCACCATGTGCAGGAATTGATTTTAAACGTTCGCGATATCAACAGTCGGAACCTTGTAAATGGCGAATGGATCGAATCACTAAGCTGAGTCGAAAACGAAAATGTCTTTCTTATTTAATTTTCATTGGGCGCGAGTAGAAGTGGTGGGATTGGCTAAAAATATTCATTGATTGTCTTACTGTCGTTGTATTTGTTGTATTTCCCAGATCACAAGCGCTGTTTGAGACTGTTGCTACGGTAGAATGGAACTCCAGCAACTGGGGTCTAGGTGGCATAATGAAAACAGTGCCGGAATTTCAAACCTTGAACATTTTCAAAGCATTCCTAGAATAGTAGTGACTGTCCTTATCGGTCATTTTCCTCGCTTACAGTGGTCATTTTGAATTCTAAGCGAAGATGGGAGAAAGACATTCATTCCATTCCAAAAATATGGTATCGCTGACTACCTGGCAGGGTGCCACGCTTTCCTGTGTCCAATATGAATGATTGGTCTCTGACTGTCTTGTTACTTGCTAGTGACCTTGATCATTTTCACTCAGTCTTGTATGTTTTCTGACTATAACCCGAGATTTTCTCTCCTATTTCGCCCCTTTTTTTATTTGGTTTTATAATGACCGCTGCTTTCTGACCCTGCAGTTTGATGACGTTTCTAATGATAGTGAGTGAGTTGATGTTTGCGGAGGTGTTTGTCAATAATGATGCATAATTTACGAGTCATTTTGGCGTCTTCTTCAGAGTGCCCTGGCCCAAAGGGCGTTGACGCCCTCCTAAGGGTATCATGCTTGCGTGCCATCAGACATAAAGTAAATGTGCAATGAAGGAGCCTGCCTTATTAGTGCATCGGCATGCTAGCTAGTCTCTCTTGAAATGTTCGAGTGGTTGGGAAATAGTGTCCAGTCCACGTAGTGGTCAAACAAAATTTATGACTATTGACGTCAATCGTCCTTTTTTGATCTCATTAATTTTTTATTTAGCATTAATTTATATATGTATGCAACGTGCGACGGCCTTGTGGATGAAGTGGTTTGTACGTTGGTCCCCTTTGATTGCACCTATATTTTTTCTTGTAATATTTTTTTTTCAGAATTTCTTTACTGATATATGTGTAATCTTTGTTCGTTCTTCAGATTACCTTTGTTCTCCGGAAGCCAATATCTATGACATCGATTTCACCAGGTTCAAAATTAGAGACATGGAAACGGGCACGGTACTCTTCGAGATTGCCAAACCCCCACCACCAGGTTTGTTTGTACACATTTCATGAATGTTTGTCTTCCATTGGACTTTTCTTCCTGCCTTCCAAATGATATTAGAGTGGCTGAGTTGCGTTGGGCACACCAGTTCTCGTCAGATCACTGAAGTTAAGCAACGCAATCCAAGTTAGTACCAACGTGGGTGCAGGGCCGGTCCTATGGGTTCGGGCGCCCGCGTGCAGTTATGTCAGGCCGCCCCGTCCCCTCAATATTTTCACTTAATTTTCTTAATGCCTGCAAGCTAACATTGATTGGCCACCGCATCAGGGCAGCCGCCCGCGTTCTTTGCACACTTTGAACCTATGGACGGACCGGCCCTGCGTGGGTGGTTGGTTGCGAACGTTGAGTGCTGCTAATTTCCCCTACTTCTACTTCCCCGTCACTCGCGAGCAGCCTTCACAGGGTCAGGCGCTTTATGGCTGCTTGGCTGACTACCCCAACCCGTTATTGTAACATACTAACATATTATGTCCGTTTTTTTTAGAAGATGACGATGATGCAGTAGGTGACCAGGAGGAATCTGACCCCAACGCTGGTAGGTTCGTCCGCTACCAGTTCACCCCGCAGTTTCTAAAGTTGAAGAAAGTGGGCGCCACGTAAGGTGTTTTCGGCATCACTTTCAGCTCTTGGAGATCCAATTTTTTTTGGACTCCAAGGGTTCCTTTGAAAATGCCATTTGTTTTTAATCCCCGCAAATGTTCTTCGTCTTTATATTTGCAGTGTGGAATTCACCATCGGTAATAAGCCCGTCAACAAATTTCGGATGATCGAGCGTCATTTCTTCCGGGAGAAATTGCTAAAGAATTTTGATTTTGAGTTTGGGTTTTGTATTCCCAATAGCAAGAATACTTGCGAACACATCTATGAGTTTCCTACACTGTCCCCAGAATTGAGTTAGTAGCCGTCTTTGCTGTTTGTTTTTCTTTAAATGATAATGAAAAGGTTCAGGTCTTTTTTAAAAAATATTTTTCTTGTTTTTTTTTGTACTTTCAGCCCAAGAAATGATCAACTGCCCGTTCGAAACTAGGTCTGATAGTTTTTATTTCGTGGACGACCGCCTCATCATGCACAACAAGGCAGACTATGCTTACAATGGTGGCTTACAACAGCAGTAATCGTAAAGTGAGCCCAACAACCCTCTTCGAGACGAAAAGCCTTTGTCGGGGTTTTTCGGCCCGGTACTCCTTCTCCTGATTCCGTTTTGTCCCCTCCTCCTCCTCCTCCTACTACTACTACTACACCATCTTATGTTCAAGTACCATCGCCTTTCACCTGATGTCGTCAAACAGATAAATACGAGCTGCTGACTTTGACTTGATCGTTGTCGAAGATGACAGCAGAACTTTGGTAGTGTTTGAACGGCGACCCCTTCACAACTGTTGAAGCTCTAGTCATTTCCACCACTGTAAGATGTCAGTCTAAGCACAATGTTGCCACACAGGGTACTGCAGGATATCAACCTGAAATTTTGCTCGCACACACACGCACACAATCCCACTGACTGTCAGTTCTTCTGTCCAAGACTTTCTTCGAGGTTCTACTTGGCGTAATGTACGTGCGTGTGTGTGCATGTGGATTGAGTTTATTTTAACAACGTGCACGAAACACTTTGCTTCATTTTCCTGTTTATCTTTCGGGACCAATGGGTGCGCGTAGTGGCCTACTAGGGTGTGGATACGACCTTGTAATCAGCCTATTACGGCTTGTGATGATGTCCTTTCATCTCTGTTCCTACTGCATTCCTGTCTGTTTCACTCTTGAGGTAGCCTCCTAGTCACCAGCTGTGGTCATTCAACTTTGTTCTCATCTCAACAAGTTAGAAGTGGTGTTCATAATGGTTGTTCAAACCTGGACCAGGGAGCATTAGAGAGAGAAAGTAGAAAGGACTTGGCGCACCCCCCCAACCTCCCTGGATGGCATTTCAAATCTCTGTGTATGATGTTATTCTTTTGAAAACGTAAGGTGAGTATTTTATTTATTACTGTAACAACCCCATGAACTTAAACTATGTCATTCTCTGGTCGAACTGTTAAATAGTGGAGTCGGTGGCGCCGTGTGCGTGTCTCTAGCCTTTGTTGTCCGGGTCTTATGAATGAATAACATGTGCAAGTTCTAGGATCCCAGTATTGTTAACTTGTTTCCGACTTTTTCTTTTGCAGTCACATTAAAGCATCTCAAGTTATATAATTGAAAATTTATCAAGCTGTTGTAATTTTGTCTAACATCTTGTAACTTTCCTGCAAGCAGCACTTGAGTGGGCTGGCGAGTAATGGCCCATGAACATCTATAGTATATGAAGACTTGTTCTTCAACGATTCGCTTCTGAACTGACCACGTCCATCATCATCTTCATTTCAATCCCTCCTTTCGCACTCTGCTATTGGCGGAGTCCACCAGTTCTCGTCTGATCACTGAAGTTAAGCACCGCAACCCCAGCAAGTACTGACATGGATGGCCGCTTGGGAAAACTGGGTACCACTAATACCCAAAAATCGTCGCATAAGTGTAGTGTATGTGCAGTCCCTGCATTAGAACTTCGCAGTGGACGGGGCCCTAATGACCCTAAGGGCCCTAAAACACCAACAACATTGACAGAGTCGGATTTCCATTTGTCCGGTCAGAACCGAGAACACAGAGGAGAACTGTTGGACAGCAGTGTTTTTATGTAAGCAACTGCCGACCTATTGCGACTAGGGCGGCTTTCTAGAAAAGTTCTCTTATGTGTAGGTGGCGTCGTTTATACCATAAAGTAGGACACAGCTTTTACTTCTCCTTGTCTGACAGAAAATGTGCACTTGGAGCCTTCCATTTTATCACCCTCCCCCTTTGTGCGTCGGTCACAATCGATCCCAGAGCCATGGACTCGCGAAGTCAAGGACGCTAACTGCTGAGCCACCGAGATAGGTGAGCTCTGGACATTGGTGTTTTAATTTTTTTCACACACCTTGCCTATGACTGCAGCTTTTTTTTTGTTGTCCTCTGAACTTGTGACTTGGACTCACAAAGTTTGTCCATTGTTCGGCGTATTTCTGGTCTAAGCCGGTTGTTAGGCGGCTGTCAAGGTTCTCTGGTACTCGTTGAATAATAAGGCCCTCTTTTACGGGGAGTAGTTGTAGGTACAAGGTCACATTACAGAGATGGAGTAGGGTACGTGACCAGGAGTTTTGATTGTGGAATGGTGGAGGCTGCTCGGTGGCATAACTGAAGTAACATGTTCACCAGTAATTGGGGCCCCTACAGCTTTTGTGTGTTTCATGGGCAGTTTGAGAGATCCTTAGTTTCCAAAATAAATATTAGAGTCCAATAAGAAGTAAGTACATAGATATTTAATAAAAGCACCATGTGTATCTAGAATGATTTTAATTTACAATTTGATCGATGATATGAGGTTTGATGGTGGAACCGGAAGTGAGTGGTGTAGTAAATCGGGTAGTAAAAGAAATATCCTTTCCCAGTAGTTCATGTTCTTAATACGTCTCTCCACTTTTTGAGAAGTTCCAGGCTTGTGAGAGCACCGCCACATACGACGATGACAATTGGTCCCGAGTCCAGCAGAAGACCATCCTCATAAGCTTGGCTCAGGATTCCGGTGTATGCAGACGCCATTCCAGCTCCACAGGCAGGTTCAACTAAGAAGCGATGCTGATCTGAAGTAGAAAAAGCAGTGATTAGCAAAGGGAGTTGGAGATTGGAACCTAGTGACTGGTTGTTAAGTAGCAGTCACCCAATAACAGATGGCAAGCATCAACAGCCTCTTCATCGCTGATGACGTAAGAATAGATTGCGTGTTCCTGATTCCTGGCACATTCGAAGGCTCGTTTAGCAACTGTCTTGACCCCCAAGCACACTGCAATACTGAACATCAAACCAAGGGACGGACACCATCAGTCATCGTCAGCATTATCTATAGGATGTTTTTTAACTAAGGCGACTGACCTGGGAAGATCCTGCAGAGTGACTAGTTCCCTTGCCTTGACCGAAGCTCTAAAACTGGCAGCGCCTTCAGTTTCCATGGCAATGATTGGAACATCGCCCCAACCAACTTCTTTTAAACCCTGCAAGAAGAGGAAGAAGCACACGTGGAATTATTTTTGTAGCCAACCGAGTAACTAGCGGAGTTCTTTGCAGAAGGACCTTTTGTACCTGGACAGTGCCGAGCAAGAGGCCGCCACCTCCAACGGCTACAACTATAGCTCTTGGTTTAACGCCTTGCAGTTGTTCTTGGATTTCAGTAATCATGGTAGCGTGTCCTTCCCTGGTTGCAAAAGGGTGAGGAAAAACAATATTAGCTTCAATACCACGAACTTCTGAACTTGCTCTAAATTCTGGTACTCACCAGATTAAAGGATGGTCGAATGGATGAACGTATGTCCGTCCTAGAACGATGTGCATAGAAAGAGGTAAATGGAAATATAAGTGAAGTGGTTTTTAAATTTGGTGGAGGTACTTACCAGGACCCGAAGCGAATTTGAGAGCCTCTTCGTGGCAATCGTCCCAAATCCGGCCGTGAACTACGACAGTAGCTCCCATGTCTTCTAACTTGGCGATAGCACTTGCTGGACATGATTCTGGTATGAAGACTGTGGCTGCGATGCCAAGGCGATGGGCTGCGTAGGCAGCGGCCAGACCCGCGTTTCCACCAGAAGCGATGATCACGTGACGACTTCCTGCATCGTAACTCTAGTAAAGAAAGAAAAATTAGGAAATTGTGTTTGGGCGCACAGACTAGCATCTAAAGAAATGGAGTGACATGGACGCACGGGTTTCCCATCTTGGAAACATTTGACCGGATGTCACTAATCTGATGATGATGATGATCGTTACCTCTTGAATGAGATGTCCAATCCCTCTTAGCTTAAAAGAACCAGAAGGTTGGCAGTTTTCACATTTTAAATAGACCGGAAGCCCAACGTGTTTGCTGAGAGGAATGCTCTCCAAGAGGGGAGTGCGTACATGGAATGATGGTAAGGTGCGACCGTCGCCCATGATTCAAGTCGTCTTCTGAAGTTGGATAATGGTCAGCTGAGATGGGAAGGGGGCGAAAGATTGGACAGAGTAAGCCTAGATATAAATACGGGAATATCGATGATTACTCGTTGATGGGCAAGTGAAGTGTCGCGGAGAAGCAAAGAGAAATTGTGCTTTTATTGTAGTTTTATGGAGAGATGTATCATGTTTTATTGAGTTGAGATGCAAAGTTCATGGTGGTTGCTATAGGATATCGATGTCATCTTCAACGTAGACTTGACGCTTGAGAAAAGACAAGTGACAGTTGAGCTCATTTTCAAGGCTAAAAGGAGAAACCTAAACTGGTATCGGTTGGGTCGCCATTCGTTGTTGGCTTTACCTGTTGGCACGCGCGATGGCAGCGGCACGCGCACAGTTGGAATTAAATTGTGTTCGATAGGCGGAGCTCGTGGTGACGAATGGTTCGTTCGCCAATCAGCTACAAGGAACGCTTTCGAACTCGTAGTAATCGAGTTACCAATATGGCGGCAAGCGTTTATTTCACGCGACCTTCTGTCAGGCGTCGGCTCACGTGAATCTTTTAAAAAAATTATATATCGTTTCGTGTGCAACAGATAAAGCGTTTCATATTACATTTGTAGCAGAATTTGTTAAATGTTGCACCCTATATGTTAAATAATAATTAAAGAAACTTACACGGTCTTATAGAACGTGCGTGTGTTAAGGTAAGTGCTTCCGTGTTTGCCTATTCTCATTCCACCAAATCGAAAAGCCAAGGGAGCGGCGAGTTGCGTTGGACACACCAGTTCTCGTCTGATCACTGAAGTTAAGCAACGCAAGCCCAGTTAGTACTGACATGGGTGGTCGCTCGGGAAAGCTGGGTACTGCTAATACCCAATAATCGTCGCATTAGTGTAGTGTCTGTGCAGTACATGCATTAGAACTATACAGTGGACGGGTCTCTAATGACCTTGTAGTTGACGGGACCTTAAACTCCAACAAACAACAAAAAAAATCGAAAAGCCAAAGTAAGACAAAGTCAATGGTTGGGGTCTTCATTCTCATTCCACCAAATTGAAAAGCCAAAGTAAGACAATCAAAGTCAATGGTTGGGGTCTTCAGCACCCCTCTTCGGATTTTGAATATTGTTGAATAGTTGGCGAAATATCAGTGGCCCCTCCTCTTCCGACTACGGTAATACTGTACGACATATTGCCGGGAGCGGCTTTATTGCGTTGCTTGCACCAGTTGTCATCTGATCACTGAAGTTAGGCAACGCAACCCCAGGTGGGTACTGCTAATATTCAAAAATCTTCACATTAGTGGACGGGGTTCTAATGACCTTGTAATTGAAGAAGGGCCCTAAACCAAACGAAATAGACATATTGCCATTCTCACTATAGCCTATTGCAGGGCTATCCAGCTAAATTTGCTCAGGGGCTAAAGTGTTGGAAATGGTGATTTTCACAAGGCAGAGGTCCAAGCCCCAGGTTAAAGCATCATTATTAATACAATACAAATTTCACTGTTTTGGCAATGATCCGTGGATCACTTGCTAACTAGTTTGGCCCGCGGGCCGCCAGTTGAATACCCCTATAATACTGGGTTTGAATGGGAAACTAGTTCTACTGTTTCAGTTCCTCCAAGAGTAACCTTTGTAGGGCCCTTTCTTTAGTTTATACCGAGAAGGTTAAAATAAAATTGACAATCTCATATTTCGTCTACTTTTTTCTTTCAAAAGTGATGTTCAGCAATGAAAACGACTATATACTGTATATGCAGTATTCTTAAAATATCTTTCCTTTGTTTACCATGACCTAATTCAGTAAAAAGTATATTAATTATTTGCCTCCCTCTCCCACCCCTTCTGCGCGTTATAAAATAATCACAGCCTAATATTCTCATCACTCAATTATTTAATTCATCATTTGGTTTAATACGATATGCCAAAAAAAGGTCCAAAGTTCCGCATATCGGTAAAAGTTTGAAATGGACGCCACTGTCTATAATCGGGTGATTGACGCGAAGGGAGCGCTTTAGAACGTTTTCCAATTAGAATTGTCCATTTTGCGAAGATGATCGTTTTGCTTGACAGGCATTTCAACTTAGAAAGTGTGATATATTGCCATTTTAATTTTTTAATGTGTTGTATCATTATTAAGTTCCATAAAATACACGCCTTGTGATAATACTTATTAAAAGTTAATGCAGCGCCGAATCTGTAATTAATTGACGTAATATGTGGACAGACCTTGATGTATTCTCTATCTCGCAACAAAAGCGCTCTTTTTAATCTATGTTGTTATCTAAGTAGCGTTCGTTCTCGAACGCTAAGAGGAATAGAGCGCTCGCAGACGTCCATTCGCTCGAACTTTGGAATGGTCTGTCGAAGGCAATTCGTTTAGGGTGTTGCGTAAGAAAGTCTTTTAATAGCTAGTCATATTAATTTGTGAGTTATTTATTTGACTAAAATGACTGTTAAAAAAGTGCATGTCCCCGATGATGAAGTCAATGCTCGCACAAACAATAATGGCAACAAAATAGAGAATGAAAATAACTTGAATGAAGAAACCCGTAACCAAGTGGATGTGTTCCGAGACACACCGGTGAGACTATTAGGTAATGTTTTACATAATATAAAAATAAAATAATTATTAACAGTTGACAGCTGATACATACGTTTTTTTTAACCACATTGTATTTTTGACCCGTTTAGGTTATGCGAACGAGGTGGGAGAATCCTTTCGAGCCCTAGTTCCAGTATCTTTAGTCCGCCTGAGCTATGCCATTGCAACTGGTTACGTCTTTGCTGACACTATCGACAAATCCTGGAAAATGACCAAGGTATTAACCAGCCCTTAACGGTATTTTTGTCATCTTTGACCATCTGTATCTCTTTCCAAAGATGACTAAACAACCACCAGATACACGAGGGCCTTAAAATCAGTGCCGGATTTACATATAGGCCAAGTAGGTCTGGGCCTCGATCTCTGGAAAAAAAAGCTGGTGTCATTTAAGTTTAATCATTATTTTGTACTTCTGTATTTGCATATTCGAAGTTGGGTTATCAACATTCAAGTTACCATCCTAATGTCCTCTAGTTTGTTACTCCAATGGATGGGGAAGTCGGCCAAGCAGCCATAACGGGCCGGACCCCGTGGAGGCTGCTCGCGGGTGAGGGGGGAGCTGGGAGTGGGGAAATTAGCAGTACCCAGTGTTCCCAACCAACCACCCATGTTGGTACTAACAACTTAGGGGTGCGTTGCTTAACTTCAGCGATCTGACGAGAACTGGTGTGTCCAACGCAATTCAGCCCATCACCTCTGCTGTTGAAAATTACCATTTCGACGTTTGGGACTTTTTTTCTGGACCTTTCGGCCTGGAGCCCATGAGACAAGGCTGCTATTTAGAATGCTCATTATCTAAAACTATTTGGCCTCTTCATTGTCGTCATTTCTAGATGACAGAAGTGTATTGATGGTAATTTCGATAGGCGCTGTCCATTGTTAGAGATTTAAGATACCTCGTGCTCTCCCCCATCTCCCTTCCGGAGGCTAACACACTCTAATCAAGTTTTGTTTCCAGGCCAATTCGTAGCAGCGGGTGTTTGTATATGTTTCTGCCTATTGATAGTTTATTTAATCTATTTTTCAACAGAAAGACTGGGCCAGCTCAGAAGAAAAAATTCGTAATGTTGGTCTTGCAGCTGTCGATACGTTAATTTGGCAAACACTGGCGTCCGTTGTCGTTCCAGGTTTCACTATTAATAGGGTTTGTGCCCTTTCACTCTACGTTCTGGGTCGTACCACCAGACTGTCTAGTGCCACACGAAAGTGGGCCACCACCGTCATCGGGCTTTCGTGCATCCCTTTCATTATCAAACCTATCGACCGATCGGTGGACTTGTTAATGGAGAAGACACTCAGGACGTGGTTAGAGTTGGACATGGGAAAGAAACAGCACCACAAGTCAGATTTATAATCTTTATTGTTCCTTCCTTAGTTTGCATAATGAATCTGTAGTAGAAGAACAAGATAGTTGATGGGATCCTATTGAATTGTAGATTCACAAGGCACATCTAGTCAGAATCACTGTAGAAAGAAATTTTAAGGTAATTGTTTTTTAAAATGTAACAGGGGGTGCCAAACGGTCTTTTGAAAAAACGTCTTACATCGCCTTTTGTCAACTCTCACGATCATGGTTACAACAATCCTGAGATTGAGGGCTAACTCTGCACCTTGATGTCTCCGTCTCTGGATATATATAATCCATTTGAATCTGATGAATGGTTTTGCAATTCATAATTCATAATCGTGTATTGGTGTAATTCATCAATTTTGATTGCAACTCTCCTCTATGCAAATCATTTCTCTGATATAATAAAATTTGTTACTCTTGTCGGCGGTCTTGCCAACATAAATTGATGATCTCTTATTACCATTTGATTATAATTTTTTTTTTTCAGACGTGGAATATAATTTATTTAGGTTGGCAAATTATTTTGGTTTTCTTTTTTGTAAACTAATGAAGTTGAAAAATAATTGCGGAGATCTTATGGTCAGTCAGGAAACTTCATAGTTATTAATGTGAGAGGCTGTTTCTTTTTCTGAATTGAAAGATTCAAATTTGTTTTCTTTACGGTTTTAGGCAATCCTTTGTATGTCAGGTTATCTGCAGAGGTCATAAAGCCAATATTCCCATGTGGGGTATGTATATTTATTTTTTTGGCCAAGATTCAGCTGGGGGGGTTTTCAGAGAAAGTGCTTATAGGGTCAAGACTGTTAATATAACTAGCTGGAGAAAAAAATTAGAGGAGAAGAAGAAGAAGGACACGCGGAGTTAAAAGTGCTTGGCCCATTTCAACCCTAGTCTGATTGACGTCAGACAAATCTGAAGAATGACATTCCCGAAAGTGATGATAACTGCAATAAAAAAAAATGTCTGATGATGATATATAGCTACAATTAAATTGATAAAATCATTTCTTTTTCAATTACCCACTTAAACCATTAAGAATTATTAGGTGACCCTTAATTGAAAGGGTGGCTGCTGCCGTTTAACTGACGTCGTCGTCGTGTTAGCTAACACCGTTTTTTAAACTTTTCAGCTATGGAATAACTTTCATTCATAGCTCATTACGATGCGAAAATTTGTAAAGGAAGGATATTCAGTTGTAAATTAAGTAGTCGTTTTTGCTTTTCAAGCTTCCAGCTTATAGTAATAACCAACTTGGTTATTTGTTTTTAAGCCTATTTATTAACCTTGGCTGTTATTCCACTAAAATACCTGGCAATTTGATAGATTATGCCCCGCCTGTCTATAAAAAAGGGTTCCCTGACGATGTTACAATTTATAGCGTTAGGGTTAAGTAGATTTATTGACGTTCCATCTGGATGAAATTCTTACCCGTACTTTGTTTTTTCTGCCGTTCAAGGAGCCACCATCGCAGAAGTGATTCTATTGGAATTATTCTACAGCGCGTGCGTTGTGAGGATGGTTAGGCAAATCAAGAGACAATTGGCAAGGATGTGTGTAGTGATAAAGAAAATACAATATACAGTAGAGAGTGGAAAGCGTGCTAGAATCAAGAATTGATCGCTTCACACAACAGAGGCTTCTCCTAATATCACAACCGATGAGGCGATGTCAATGTCAAATAGAATCTTGTCCGGCCATTGTGACGTCTTTGATCTTCTCTCCTTTCAGAATTAGAAGATGGCAGCCTCCATGCCGTTCGAAATCAGCCGCCAACCGGCTTTGATGGAAGGAGTGAGGTCACCAGGCGTTCACTTTATTCCTATTGGTCGGAGACTAGGCACGTGCTGGAGGTCCACGTGGGCATGCTCCTCATTGCACCCAACCACTTGAAGCGTTGTGAGCAGATGATAGTCGGTGTCGGAACAGCGTTGGGTGAGGAACGGTCTTGGGACCTTTTGGTGCGACACTCGTGTCGTTATTGCCGTTGTCGTGTTTGCAGGGTAGGTGCGTTCCGAAGAAGAAGGACAGATCCTGCCTACTGTTATTTTCCCCGGGAAGTCGTCGTTTGCCCCCGAAAATCAGTATTGTGATCGCTTCAGGATGCGTGGTCATTCGAATATCAATACTAATTGAAAACAGTGATCAATCGGTCAACAGTCCACTTTTAAACCTCGCCTTGAAAAGTTCGCCTGGAAACATTTATCGCAACTACTTATAGTGGTCATCTTATTTACCAGTCTGTCATCATCGTGGGCGTAGTCTTCCGACAGTCGTTAGCTAAAGAGGTAAGGTCCATTTGGTTTTGGCTCATCTTCGTCCTTCTTCTAGCAGGGTGCTGGTCACTATTGCACTGGTAGTAGTTGTCTGTCCTCTTGCGTTTCTCATATTCCAGACTGTGAAGGGCCGGCTTCCGAGGAAACGTCGCCTTAATGCATCCTTGGCTTTAGTCGCATCTTAAAAGATGGAACTCGGTGGTCGCGTATTTGACTCGTGGGTCCATGTTTGCAGGGTCGATCCTGGCCATGAAGGGTGGCTTCTTTTCAAATCGAAAGGAAATCCTTTCCCGTCCAAGGGCACCGAATTCCGTTTGAAAGGGTGTAATGCTGGTGCCCGTGTGGGGTGTATATGGTGTCACCACTACGAGAAGAAGACTATATTATACATTGTAGATCACCAAAATTCACAGGTGTTGGGGTTCGCCCTACCCCTGACGTCGGTAAATTACCTTGAGCAGTAGAGAGACCGGCGTTAAATAACCACCTGACAGAGCAAGGGTCCTGCAAATCTCCACCTCTGGAGCTGTAGGCTTTTAGGTGCTGGGGTCCAGTTTTGTCTTTCAGGTCATCAAACATCATCATCATGCCCTTATCCTGCCTGTGGTAGGGTCGGGTCTGCAGGTTCCAGCCCTCCACTTCTACCATAAATCCCAGACACTACCATATCCTTACGTACAACCTGTTCTCACGTCTGCTTTGGTTTTAGGCCATCAAACGACTGTACAGTTTCATTTGAAGCACCTCAGTGGCCCGGTGTTGAATTTTAGGGTTAACACAGCGACGAGTAAGCGCCCTCTGACGCTTATTTCAGAAATTTGATTAAATCCTGACAAAAACGGTCAGACCTCAGTTTACCTCAAGGCACATTTTTAAAAGTTACCCTTTTCTTCATCCTACTAGTTGTAAAGATTCCTCTGGTCAGGGGCCTTCCCCCACCACCACCTCCCCGGATGTTTGTTGTTGAAATAAAAACTCGGGCCGGACCCTGATGATTGGGTGTCAGCAGAACTGCTAGTGGTAAGGTGTGGACCATATAAAGAAGTACTATAATAATATTTGCTTTTGAAGGGCGTCCAGTTTTTTTTATTTAACTCAGCTTAATTTTATCAAGAGAAAGATAAAATCTTTAAGATATTAATTAATATGTAGATGTGAGTATTTTGATGACAGCCTTAACACTGGGATCGGCAGTGAGGGGGTTGAGAGGTCAAAAGGTTGGTTTTATTTACTAATTTTCCTGTAGTAGTTAATGGAACATCGCATTTTACAAGTTGTCTCTTTTAGTGTTTCCCTTCTCTTGTCTTCTTAAACTGCCAACGGCAATTTTAAAGAACAGGCAGGGCTCGGGGTGGGGGGGGGGCTTTGCTACAACTTCTTGCAGGGTCAGCACTTGAGGAAGGGCTTCAAAATTTTCTGTAGTATATCTTGTTTTAAAGATGGCTTCTCTTGATTTCTATAGGGTCTGTCTTTATTTTTTTCAAGAAATTCTTGCAGTTTTCCTTCCTGCCTTGCCGAACTCTTGTAGAAAATTTTCAGGCTTCATCCGGATATCTTTGGCACATCCCCGCTTCAGTGCCGCAGTGGATAGCACGCTCGGTAACTGCGTCAGTGGTTACATCCTGGACCGAGGTGGGTTGGCTTCTTTCAGGCGAGAGAGAGGGAGCTGCTCCGAATGCGTCTTCCTTCGAATGAGAAGTCAAACCGGGGTCCCGTGTGGTGCACGATGACATTTGGACGTCAGAGAACCCTCTCTACTATGCAAGGGGTAGATAGGGCAAACATTCCAGGTGTAGGAGCTCCCCCACTCCCTCATGGCGTCTGGAGTGCCCGGGAGCGGCGAATTGCGTTGGACACACCAGTTCTCGTCTGATCACTGAAGTTAAGCAATGCAACCCCAGCTAGTACTGACATGGGTGGCTGCTTGGGAAAACTGGGCACTGCTAATACCCAAAAATCGTCACATTAGTGTAGTGTCTGTGCAGTTTCTGCATCAGAACCGCACAGTGGACGGGGCTCTAATGACCTTGTAGTGGAAGGGCCCTAAAACACCAAGAATCAAAAACTGGAGTGCCCCGACGAACAGGGTCGAATAGATCACCCTTGTGTTCATCCAGAGGGATTGTTGTTGTTGTTTGTTGGTGTTTTAGGGCCCTTCAACTACAGAGGTCATTAGAACCCCGTCCACAGCATAGTTCTTATGCAGAGACTACACAGACACTACGCAAATGCGACGACGACTTTTGGGGATTAGCAGTACCCAGTTTGCCCAAGGGACCACCCATGTCAGTACTAGCTGGGGTTGCGCTACTTAACTTCAGTGATCAGACAAGAACTGGTGTGTCCAACGCAATCGCCGCTCCCCATCCAGAGGGACAAGATGGGTACCCGACCCTGCCATAGGCGGGAAAAGGGTTAGGAGTTGCATCCGGATGTCATTGTCACATTGTTGTTGGTTTGTTAAAGGATTGTCCAGTGCAGTTAGCTGTTGATGAATACCGCAAGTAATTCGAGCTCTACATCTTGCGATACCCTGTGGCTTTTTTTTTTGGTAATGGTCATGGTTCAACGCTTGTCCTACAGGATTCATCCCTTGGCCCATCTCTGACGCCTCGACTGGCCTCGAATTCTTGGTGCCTTCATATAAATCTTTTTTTTTCTGGGCGGTGGTTGTCGTCTTGGCATTACTTTGAAGCCTGCACAGGCTCTCACCCTCGAGATCTCCTGGCGACACACGCGGGCGGGATGAAGGCAATATTTCTTACCCCCTCCCCCTACCCTAATCCCCATCCTACTGCTATTAAATTTTCATGTGTGGGGGTGAAGGAAAAAAGTATCGGCGGCATATCAAAGAAACCTATTAGTTCAAATGTCATGCCTATAACTTTGATAAACTGGTCTGATAAGGGATCCGGCAGGGCGCAGTGCAAAGAAAGTCGGGGTGTGTTTAGGTTCAGAAAGGGTTAGAGGTCAAAGGTGGGTCTGATGACGCCTTACAATTTAGGACATGTGATTTTTACTTAGCAAGTGGGAGATGATAAAGTTTCCAATCTTTGATAGGATTTTTCATACATGAAGGCCAGGGGGGAAGATTTCGGGCTGGAAAAATTGTCAATAGTCTCCTTTATAGAGATTGGGACGGGGAGGGCGAGGTAGAAGGGCTACTCTCAGGCTCCATGAACCGAAATCGGGTCGGATATACAGAGTATGTTATAACCTGTCTTACTCTGTACCGTTAGACACATTTTGTTTTCTACAACCCCCCCCCCCTCCCCACCTATGTTCTTTTGGAGAGATTCGTGCCCTGCCACGGCCCTGGCTAAGGTTCAAAACTGCCTATGGTTGTCGGGATCAACAAGATCGACGCCACAGGACTAATAAATTTACAGAAATTGTTCTTAAGGTATTTTGTTTTCCTTAAGATGGTAATGAAAATTCAGCACATTTTTAAAGAGTTTAAGGCCTGAGAGGAAAGTTGGGGGTATTTGTTTTTTTTTTTTGTGCCTTTCCAGACACGGGATGGGCCCCCCTCTTATCTACTCTGGGTACTGCAAGACGAGAGTAAGATAATCAAGAGACACACACAAATATAAATTTAGAAAGTTTCTTTCTTAAGACGTTTAAAAATACTTTTTTGAATACAGAGAAAGCCTTTGATACATTTTTCTAAGCACACTCCTCCTCTCTGTCTGTCTCTTGGCCGCCGCCTGTAAATAGATGTAAGAGTTCTCAAGAATTTTGGGCCTTATATTTTAACCAGAACTTGCTGGACGACAGCAGTTTATTTAAGAGTTGCAAAAATGACAACCAAATTCCAGCAGGCTGTTGCTGGTGCTTGTGCTGTGATATGATCCTCATCATGTTGCCACCCTTAATGTGCTAACCCACGTCTTTAAGGATAAGAAAATAAAGACGGCGGCGGTAGCAATAGGCAAAGGGAGAAGGGGTTAAAGGGGTATGGGGGGGGGGTATGAAAACCATCCTCGCTCCTCCCCCCTCCTTTCCTCTTCTCCAAAATTAGATTCAATAAAATTTGAGTGATTTCTTCTCGACTCACTCTATTGCTCTCTCGATTTAAGAGTAATGAATTGGATCTCCTTCTACTTTCCCCTCCTTCCTAAATTATCCTACCTCTTACCCACAGCACCTTCCTCTCCCCTGCCCCCCACCCTTTATCCCGGTATGTGTGTGTGTGTCTATAACCCTCCTTTTTCCCAGGCAGGGGTGAGACAAGAGGACAAAAGCTGTCGAGTGAATGAAGAATGCCCGTTACATTTCTGACAGCAACAGAGAGTAGTAAGGCACAAGTAGAGAGAGACCCCCCAAGCAGAGAGAGGCCCCCGTCCTGCCTACCCCGTCTTCCTTCTTCCCATCTTAACCCGTCCTGCCCTACCCCTTTTCTCTCTTTCTCTGTCTTCCTTCTTCCCATCTTAATACTGACATTTTTTTTTTTCTTTGATAAATGGGAGGAGGGGAAATATTCAGGAATTAAGGGGTTCGTATCGGGTTCTCCCCTTTCCCCCTTAACTGAAGTGAGAAGAAAAAGGCGTGGTTTCTTAGGGTTCAGATCGGAAGTCGTTAGGACTGCCCTATTTCTTCTTTTTGCCTCACTTTCTTTTTTTTAAAAAAATATAGGGAAAAGAGGTTTCCCTTTTGTGCTATTCTGATGATCGTTATTGAGACCACTCATCTTCAGGCCCTCCCTTTTCTGCCCTGCTTCCATCCTGCCACGACGCATCACAGTAGCTTCTTCTTCTTTGAACTCCTCCTTCTACTTTTTGGTTGTCGTCACCTTTCTTCACTTAACTGCCATCACTTCTTTTGGAAGCATTTATTTTCAGAGGCGGAAGAGGCAATAGTGAAATAGTTGAGTCGCACGCGTCACTTCGTCCACCTCCACATCATACTCCCTCCTCCCTCTCCCCCCCTTCAATTGCTGCTGATTCTGTCTTCAGCTGCCCTCCTCTTCCTCCCCCCCCCCCCCCCCGACTCAGTATCTTTTGCTCTATTCAAAGAAATCAATATAATCAAACGTTTTAGAAGGTGGCAGGTTCCAGGAGCAGCCTTGGGTCTCCTTCCTTCCTCTGCACTCTATGCAAGCTTCCTCCTTCTTCAAAAGCAACTAAGCAACTTCAAACCCTTTTCCCGCCTAAGGCAGGGTCGGGTACCCATTTGTCCCTCTGAATGGACACCGGGAGATATATTGGTCATAGTTTTTTCTGCAGCCGGTTGCCGGCCAAAGCTGCACCCCTACGCTTATTTATCGTCGGTCTAGTGCTCGTTGGGGAATGGTACCGACGCCAGGAGGCGAGCTCCTACACCTGGAAATTTTGCCTCATCTACCCGTTGCGTAGTAGACAGGGTTCTTTTACGTGAAAGTGTCATCGTACACCCACACGGGACCTCGGTTTTACTTCTCATCCGAAAGAAGGCACACTCGCGGCTTCTCTGTCGCACGAAAGATGCCGACCCACCACGGTCCAGTATCGAACCTAGAACTAATGGCGTAGTTGCCGAGGCGGGTTAAGCTTCCTTCTTCTTCATCTTCTCAAATTTCTATTCTACCGTCAGTAAGGTTTTCAAATATGAATTTGAGCTTCCAAGAAGTTGCCCCAAGAATAGGCGTTAGAACTCTTGAAAACTCCTTGTATAACCTGCACAGCCATCCTAGGTCCTTAGTATTAGGTACTATTTCCAACTTGCTTGCTTGCTTGTTGGTGTTTTAGGGCACTTCAACTACAAGGTCATTAGAGCCCCGTCCACAGCATAGTTCTTGTGCAGACACTACACTAATGCGACGATTTTTGGGTATTAGCGGTACCCAGTTTTCCCAAGTGACCACCCCTGTCAGTACTAACTGGGGTTGCGCTGCCTAACTTCAGTGATCAGACGAGAACTGGTGTGTCCAACGCAATTCGCCGCTCTCTTACTATTTCCAAGTAAATGGAGCAGGACAGAGGGCAGTGCATTCTCATGGTCTTTCTATTACTCGAGTTCAACTCTTCGCCGCGGCACAGATGGTGTAATTTGGCAGGAATGTGGCCTCAGAACAGTGCAGAAGAATACCTACAGCGAAGGAGCCCCCTCTTTTGTTTCATTGGTGGTTTAGGGCCCTTCAACTACAAAGGTCATTAGAGCCCCGTCACTGCGTAGTTGTAATACCGAGCCTGCAGACACTACGCTGTTACGTCGACTTTTGGGTATTAGCAGTGCCCAGTGTTCTCTAGCGGTCACCCATGCTAGTACTAGCTGGGGTTGCGTTGCTTAACTTCAGTGATCAGACGAGAACTGGTGTGTCCAACACAATAAGACCCTCCCTTGGGTATTAGCAGTACCCAGTGTTCCCAAGTAGTCACTCATGCTAGTACTAACTGGGGTTGCGTTGCTTAACTTCAGTGATCAGACGAGAACTGATGAAGGAGCCCTTGGTCCATAGTACTTGGACCATCTATCAGCAGTGAAACTTGAATCTGTGCAGGTCAGCTCTCAAACACTGTCCAGTTATGCTTTCCAGGAGTCCGTGAGGTCCGTTGTCTGTGTATCTGCTTCTAAAGACGAAAAAGACAAATGCAGATGACCAACTGAGAATTGAACCGATGAATATTTATTTACGTATTTGCACAGGTACACACACTCTGTAAGGACATTTTAGGGGCGCTGTCTTCAAGCTGGAGGGGGCAAAGGAACCTCTCAAGTACACCTTTTGTCCCCTGGTGCTTTGTCATTGAGCTGAATGTGTAACTTTTCTCCACGGAAAAAAAATTCCCAGGTGCAAATCCTCACCTTCCCTGAAGACATTATCGGAGCCTTGTTTCGCGTATGCCAGGGTCCAACACTTTATGATGCTGTCAACAGGGCTACAGAGAATCAACCTTCATCCTCTACCTCCCCCTCCTCCTCTTCGGGTCTTTAATTTGTCATCTTGTCTTTTTTTGAGCCCTTGAGTGATAGGTAAGGCGACCTAGTTCATCAACAGAGAGCTATTATTAATTGTGTGGAAGGCGGGAGAGGTGGGCCTGAAAGGGCTGTCCTTAGCTTGGCAAGAGGCACATACACACACCTTGATAAGAAACCACTTCATTTAATTGATTATCGAAAAATGATTACGTTGATGGATGATGTCGAGGGAAAACCCACTTCCGCTGCCTCTTCTTTCTTAATCCCTGCCCTTTCCTTTCCTCGGTTGGATCTTTTCTATTCTCAAGAAAGTACTACTGCTATATCTCAAGGCAATGGCTGCAGGGGGACAGGCAAGGGAGGGAGGTTTCCTCAGCAGATCAAAAAAAAAAAAAGTAGGGCGCAAAATCGGATAATCGAAGTTTCGCAGGGTTGAAGTGACGTCATAAAGTGATTTTTATTATTCCTTGATCACATAGCTCTAAGTGAGAAAGGCGGTTCTTGATGGACTTCCCTTGCCGCCCCTTTTTTTTTTAAATCCTAGAAAGTGTCATTTTGATCAAATTGCTAAAAGCCCTGTGGTGCTATTAGGAGGGGGATGAAAGGGGCGTTTTCGAGGCAGCCCTGATTCGAGGGTGCCTCTTCTAACCCCTTTTCTTCAACTGTAAAGTGACAATCATTTTACCAAGAGTGTCATCAAATGTCGCGGATTCGCCATTTTCTTCTTCTTCTTGGCAAGCACTTGTTGCAATTGCTAGCCGCCATCAGCCACTTGTTGCTGATTAGTAGCAGTTTGCTCCTAAGCTGCAAGGGATTTTCGACGCCGCCGCCGCGCCGGTCGACTTGTACAACTAGCCACCAAACATTTCCTTGAAGTAAAAGTAACTCCTAACCCTCTTCCTGCCTATGGCGGGGTCGGGTACCCGTCATTCTGAATGGAGACAAGGATGATCTATTGGACAGTGTTTTTGTTGCCGACCAAACCTGCAACCCCTAGAGCGGCGAATTGCGTTGGACACACCAGTTCTCGTCTGACCCGCCGCGGTGGCGTAGTGGTTAGCACGCTCGGCAACTACGCCAGTAGTTCTAGGTTCGATACTGGACCGTGGTGGGTCGGCTTCTTTCGGGCGAGAGAGAAGCCGCGAGTATGCTTTCTTTCGGATGAGAAGTAAAACTGAGGTCCCGTGTGGGTGTACGATGGCACTTGCACCTAAAAGAACCCTCTCTACTAGGCACCGGGTAGATGAGACAAAATTTCCAGGGAGCGGCGAGTTGCGTTGGACACACCAGTTCTCGTCTGATCACTGAAGTTAAGCAAC
>JAAFCE010005724.1:21573516-21621371 GCA_013389805.1 Trigoniulus corallinus | reverse complement strand
ACTCGAGGGACATGCTACTCCATGTGGTCAAAATCCACAGCAGTCCAGGCTACTGCAGAACCCAAGCAGTTGCCTGACTTTGATTACTCTGGGTGGGGCTCTAGAGAACATATTACTTCATGTGGTGTCAAGGATTCTTAGTACCATCCATCATTCTAATTCATTGGTGCTTTTATTTTATTCTATTCATAAACAGTCGGGCGTTCCTAGAACTGCAGTTAAGCGACGGAATTGGTCATCTTGGGACTGTGAAGTGGGACATGGCACTTTGTTTGCTGGCTGTCTACCTCATCTGTTACTTTAGTATGTGGAAAGGCATCTCGACGTCTGGAAAAGTTGTCTGGTTTACCGCCCTGTTTCCGTACGTGGTACTCATCATTTTATTGGTGCGTGGCATCACTCTTCCTGGGGCTGCTGATGGCATCAAATACTACCTCACTCCAAATTTTGAACTCCTGCTCACAGGTGGCGTAAGTACAGATCTAATGACAATTCACGCACATTTTATAATGTAATTGCAGAGGGCGGAAGTAGTTTCTTGAATCATTTCTTGGCCAGGTATGGATGGATGCAGCCACTCAGGTTTTCTTCTCACTGGGACCAGGATTTGGAGTTCTTTTAGCATTTGCTAGCTACAACAAGTTCCACAACAATGTCTTTAAGTGAGACAATTTCCGGTTATCACTTTCCGGTAGTTCCTGTTTGCCGTTCTTGTCATCTTTCCTGTCGTTTTTCAGGGATGCTATCATCACCAGTATGGTGAATTCAGCAACAAGCTTCTTGTCCGGCTTCGTTATCTTCTCCGTGTTAGGATACATGTCACTGAAAGCTGGTAAGGATATTAAAGACGTGGCAACCGAAGGTCCAGGCTTGGTCTTTATGGTATATCCAGAAGCAATCGCCACCATGCCAGGATCCACTTTTTGGGCTCTTATTTTTTTCATGATGCTTCTTACTCTGGGACTGGATAGCTCGGTGAGTTTGACCCTAATGCGAGGTAATAAAAAGTGTGGACTTTTTTCTCACGCACATGTCATTTTTAGTTTGGAGGATCCGAGGCCATCATCACGGCCCTTAGTGACGAATTTCCGATCATTGGACGCAATCGGGGAAAATTTATGGCCATCCTCTTTACCCTGTATTACTTGATTGGTCTGGCCAGCTGTGCTCCGGTCAGTCTTATGAAACTGTAGGATAAATTTCTTACTAGCAAACAGCACACTGCTGTGCCCCAAGACTCTTTCTTTGCCCAAAGATCCTAATCAAGATGTACCACTAAAGATATTCTAAGAAGTGATATGTATGTCTTTCAGGGTGGCGCCTACGTAGTAACTCTCCTGGATCGGTTCGCTGCTGGATACTCCATTCTTATTGCTGTCCTTTTCGAAGCCATAGCAGTATCTTGGGTGTATGGTAAGTGGAAGAGGTCATAGATCTTACAGGATGTGGTATCCTGTCTTGTTCCATTACTGAACTTTGGTCTGTTTGTAGGAATTAATCGCTTCAGCAGTGATGTTCAAGAAATGATAGGGTTCTATCCCGGAATTTACTGGCGAGTCTGTTGGTTATTTGGAGCGCCAGCCTTCATCATTGTAAGGGACACTTGAAATTCTTGAACTCGAGATGGTTTACCAAACTGTGGCTCTACCTGACAGTGGCGGCTGGTTCAGGTAGTCGAGCAAAGAAAAAAAATGCAACTCCTGACCCTTTTTCCGCCTATGGCAGGGTCGGGTACCCATCTTGACCGTCTGAATGGACACACGGGGCATCTATTGGACGGTATTTTGAGGCAGCTGGCTGTCGTCGGTTTCCTGTTCGTTGGGGCACTCCACCTCCACCAGACGCCAGGAGGGAGTGGGGGACGAGCTCCTACACCTGGGAATTTTGCCTCATCTACACTTTGCATAGTAGAGAGGGTTCTTTGACGGGGAAATGCCATCGTACACCACACGGGACCTCGGTTTTACTTCTCATCCGAAGGAAGCCAACCCACCTCGATCCAGTGTCGAACCTGGAACAACAGACGCAGTTATCGAGCACGCTACCTCCTGCGCACCCAAGGCGGGTCTTTAGGTAGTCGAGCGAAGGCCAAATCAAAAGACGCCTGCTTGCTGCATTCAATCTACCGTTGAAGAGCTAATGTATCAGTAACATTTGACCATTGGCCGGCTGACTACCTTGAACCGGCTTACGTCCTCTGGTCAGTGCTTTCTAAAAGCGTGGGCCCGCTGGGCACTTGCCCGAGGTCCCCATGCTATTCTCTATGTCAAGTGACCTTTATTATTCCTGCAATTGGTTGTCATTGGGGTACCAGCACACTGCTTTGCTGAGGGACCCATAATGCTGTTAAGACGGGGCACTGCCTCTGGTAGTTGATAAGCCCGCGACGGCGCACATCATGGTACATTGAACCACTGACGGTCTCTCTCTCTTTTGTAGGTGACCGTTGCTTCCGGCCTCATCTGGTATGAACCTCTCAGATACGAAAATTATGAATATCCGGCGTGGGCCAACGCATTAGGATGGTGCGTTGCTGTCTCCTCAGTAATGTGCATTCCAGGGATGGCCATCTGGAAGCTGATCTCGACACCGGGCACTTTCATTCAGGTAGTTGACGCACCTGACCACTAGTTTGGCCAGAAATATGTGGGTAGTTGATTCGCATGGGGGTGTAATATCAAACCTGTCTCTTGACCCGGTAGAGGATCAAGATCTTGATCACACCCTGGAAAGATAAGGTAAGTTATGCGGTCAAGTCGGAAGCGAACCAAGTGAAACTGACACCAGAAACACAAGCGGATGAAGTTTAAAACTGGAAGGAGAAGATTACGAAAGAGAGCTAAACCGGTTGACGACCACAGGTGTGTCTGTCACTCCATCCGGAAGAACTACTACAGACGGGACCAGGGCTACTGCCAAGATCCAAAACTTTGTATCTTAGAACTTTTTTAATTGCACACAGGTAATCAACCAAGCACCAAACCACCTCAGGCACCTTTCAGTAGCTTCGTCTCGGATGGATAAAGAATGGGTCTGTCTGTCTACCGTGTGACTGAGACCCTTTTAAAGGACATCTTTGAGTCGGACATTGGCCCTGGTTGTGCCTATGTTTAACCATTGCTTGTGTGTAGCCCATTAGTGACGCTGTTGCCCCCAGTAATAGCTGTTTGCATAATTAATTAATTATAGGCAATGGACACCCGGGGGGGTTTCTAGCAATAAACACTAGGGGAAAATTGGCGCTACGTTTGCGGGTTCACACCGCCACCGTTCGGAGCGAATTGGAATTATGTGTTTAGAATGTAACGTTGAATTTAGAACGTGTAAATGGCGAACGGATGTTTCTAATAATTTTATCATTCGTACTTAATATCGTCGTTATATTTATACAATATATATTTTATTAGTTAATCGGCATTCTCCCTCCTTTAATGGTTAGAATATACTGTGTGTTTGTTGATTTTAGAAATGGCAGATAAGTAGATATGAGTAATGTCAAAGTATGTACATATCGTGTTTACCGAACGCTGATTCTATTATTTTATAACCAAAGTCCATATACAGTATATAGCTTATTTTAATTTTTTTTATAGAAGTTTATTTATTACTATACGTTATTATCGATTACAGAAGCATTTTAAGTGTTATCCATCACGAGTATCATATTTTGTATACATAATTATGAACTATATATCGTATAATAACTAAAAACCATGGTTGCATGCCCCATTCTATATTTACGCGCCTTTTGTGGTTGAGTAAAATGTTATCTCCTGTACCCACAAGGATAACTTTCTCCAAGAATATTTCCATATGGTCACGTATAAGTTTTATTATATTTCCGTTATTTCAATTATCATATTTCCGTTTCTCGTATGTTTTTTTGTTGATAAGAATATGAGGGAAGGCACCGTGTAACTTGTGGGATATAAGGCCAGTCAATGCCGTCTTATCGTATCGGTTTTTTTTATTGTTTTGTTGGTGTTTTAGGGCCCTTCAACTACGAAAGTCATTAGAGCCCCGTCCACTGCATAGTTCTAATGCAGCGACTGCACAGACACTACACTAATGAAACGATTTGTGGGTATTAGCAGTACCCAGTTTTTCCAAGTGGCCACCCATGATCAGACGAGAACTGATGTGTCCAACGCAATGAGCCGCTCCCCTTAAAGTATGGGCCCACTGGGCACTTGCCCGGGACCCCCATACTACTTTGTGTATGGTAAGTAACCGCTTATATATTATTCCTGTGTGTGTGGTTACCGTAGGGGCCCCAGCACACTGCTTTGTCCAGTAGCCCATAATGCTAGGACCGGCTGTATTGGTTGTTGTTTGTTGGTGTTTTAGGGCCCTTCAACTACAAAGGTCATTAGAGCCCCGTCCACAGCATAGTTCTTATGCAGAAACTGCACAGACACTACACTAATGCGACGATTTTTGGGTATTAGCAGTACCCAGTTTTCTCAAGCGGCCACCCATGTCAGTACTAGCTGGGGTTGCGCTAGGTGCGGCTGTATTACGTTGGACACACCAGTTCTCGTCTGATGACTGAAGTTAAGCAACCCAACCCCAGCTAGTACTAACATGGGTGGCTGCTTGGGGCACTGCGGGGGAGCAATTGCTGAATTGCTCCCCTCTCTGGATCCGCCCTTGTGTAGTTGAAGGGCCCTAAAACACCAACGAATCAAATCGAGTAAAACGTGACGATAAAAGGATTTTAATTAACTGAACTCCGTTCTAGTTATCAAAACAGTGAAGTAATTATTAAAGCGGAAATGAAACTTACATACTTTTTATTCAGCACGTTATGTTACATAGTTTCTCAACTACTTATAATTGTTATTATTTTTTTTTAAATTTATGTATTGTAGAAGAACATCATCATCATTATTAATATTATAATTTGATCAACTTCTTTTTTTTTCTCTCTCTCTCTCTCTTATCAAGAAGTCATAATTGTATAAGGAATTTTCTTTCCTGGTATGAAGGTGTTTTCCAGCCTCTTTCTTCGTTGGTCACGAACTGTTTTATCAATTTGATGATCAAGAAACTTTTCCATGTCTTCCGGTGTGTATGTTTTGCCCTTCAACACACAACAAAGTACGAGGCCTGTAATAGTTAAAATGCACCCGATGACTACTAGGGTAATCCCGATGGTAAAGCCTAAGTCTGTGACCATTACTTGCTGTTCTTAGGGCTAGAAATGAAAAAAAAAAAGTAAGTATATGTCTGTAATCATTAGTTTGAATTGTTTACGCCACTTACCACTTTTTCTTGTCAAAAATTCTTATCATATAGCAGCAAAGGTATGAAAATGGCGAGCAGGGATTGATGAGGTTAAGGCACACGAAATGCTACACAATGTTTTGATTCATTGGTCACTATAGTGACCTTTCTCAAGAGGTAACTATGGAAATAACGTTGCCCATGACTATACACTTGTCAGGACTCGGGTACAGATTTAGTCTAAAGAAGCAGTCAAAATCACTGAAGTTAAGCAACGCAACCTCAGCTAATACTAACATGGGTGGCCGCTTGGGAATACTGGGTACTACTAATACCCAAAAATCATCGCATTAGTGTAGTGCCTGTGCAGTCTCTGTATTGGAACTATGCAGTGAACGGGGCTCTAATGACCTTGTAGTTGAAGGGCCCTAAAACACCAACAAACCAAACAATCAAAAATTATTTCTACCGCCCCTCGAGCAAATGCCAAGTTTGCCCCCCCCCTCCTACCTCTGGGCCTGGGTGTCATTCGCAGGACAGTCTTGGACGTTCTGGTAAACGGCTGTATTGCGTTGGACACACCAGTCCTCGTTTTTCGTTTTCGTTAGTGTTTTAGGGCCCTTCAACTACAAGGTCATTAGAGCCCCCCAGTTCTCGTCTGACCACTGAAATTAGGTAATACAGTGAAACCTCTCTAATTGGTACACCTGGGGGACCCAGCCAAATTGTACCTATCAGAGGGGTAGTAATAGGCTATAGATGAAAAATCGGTACCTGAAGAATTTGTACCGATATAAGAGGTGTACCCTTTAGAGGGGTGTACCCATAGAGAGGTTTCACTGTACTAGCATGAGTGACCGCTTGGGAACGCTAGGTACTGCTAAGACCCAAAAATCGTCGTAACAGAGTAGTGCCTGTGCAAACTCTCCATTACAATGCGCAGTGGATGGGGATCTAACGACCTTTGTAGTTGAAGGGCCCACCTGTGGCAGAGTCGGGTCTGCAGGTTCTAGCCCTCCACTTCCGTGTATCTTCCACCAAGCCCTCGTCAACCCCGCACTATCATATCCTTACGAACCGACGTTCCTAATCTGAGATTAGCCCCATTTCTTGATAAGACTGGTCTGACTGGGGCCACCCTAGCCAGACCAGTGCCGGCCGACCCCACGACGGCCCTAAAACACGAACGAAACAAAAATAATTGGAGGTACTGTTTGTATTAACAGCTTCAAGAAGTCCACAAATGTATTTTTTTGGAAGGGGGAGGTAAATAATATTTCAACCTTTTCGACTCAGGTATGTAATTGCTTGGCAAGTCTTGATACCTGGCCAAGGTGATGCAACTGTCACGTATTCGTTGGTATCGTAGTAGAGAATGTTATGACACTAGGCTTGGCAAAAGCAGGTTGTTGTCCAGACCTTGGATCCCTTTTCGCCGCCACCTCTTTGGGACTGATGAAAAAGAGGCGAAAGCTAAGAGTCAGAGGACAAAAGAAAGGTTTAACAAGGGTCATAAATGGTGTTTGTATGAATCCCGATCACGTGAGCAACATCCGATAAGTTTCTGATATCATCCTGTCTCTATCGTCTCCCTCATTCCCCCTTTCTATCCTGCCATTTCTCTTTATCTTCTGTTTGGACATCCCAAACTGGTCGGGAGCGGCTGTATTGGGTTGGACACACCAGTTCTCGTCTGACCACTGAAGTTGAGCAAAGCAACCCCAGCTTGTGCTAACATGGGTGGCAGCTTGTGCAGTGGATGGGGCTCTAATGACCATTGTAGTTGAATGGCCCTAAAACACCGAAGAACCAAAATACAAACTGGTCACACCCCTGGCCCCTACCATTGACGAGAACTTGGAATGCCCATTCATTTGCACAGGATGTAAAGCCGTGGTTCTGAACGGTGTAGACAGTGTGTTACCTTCTGTATACAATATTGGAAAGAAAAGACAAATATAAAATTAAGATTTTCGGTAAAAATAATGAAACTATTGCCACAAAACAACCCTATCTGACTTAAGAATTGAGGCGTGACCGGAAGGATGCAGGAGTGTCGGGAGTAAGATAAGTAGCAGAACGGACACCGCTACCTGGTAGTCCATACGACAGCACGCAGCGGCTATGGAGCTAAAAGTTTATAGAATGAACGTTGGGAGAAGAACTCCCCGGTGGATGCAAAATGGATTAGCCCTTCACCTCAGATGTAGGGTCATTCTCTCGCGCTCTCTCTCTTCAATAGAAATTTTTATAGACGAAAAATTTACTACCAATGGCTGTTATTGGATATTCCAACCGTGGCCTTCAATTAAAGAAAAAGAAGAGAGGCCTTTCTTTGCAACGGGGGAGTGAACAAGCTTGAGAGAGTGGCACTATTGTGGTTGCTCGTTCGACTGACAATGTCAACGTCACATTGTGTTGACGCGCGTCGGATATGAAATTGGGAGAGTTGTGTACATTTTGATTTCAAGCCGGATACTTGAAATTAGTCGGGTTCTTTTTTAGTGTTTATGAAGATAAGAAATTAATTTCGTTGACTTGTCATTGTGACGGCGATTTGGTAGCCACCATTTTGGAGTTCTACACTCGGTGTTCTTTTTTTTTTCAAATTGTCGAACATTTCAACATTCCAAAAGGAAATAGAAGACTAGCTGTTCGAATTAGAAATGTTTCTCACGTTCTCTGCAATCAAAGAGCGTTTAGAAGATGGTGGACAGATGTCAGTCTCGAATGGGACGGTGAAATCTTATTCGGAGACCATCGTCATTACCCCCGAAGGGCCAAGTCGTGATTGTGTCTACGGCAGCACGGTGGAATGGTTCGGCGAAAGAAACTTCAAAGAGACGGTGGTTTGCGAGACACGTATGGTGCCCTACTTGTACTGTACGACGCTGGTGGTTCCTGGACCACCTCCTCTTCCTTCTCCTACGCCCTTGGACAGTCCGGCCGATGACAATGCGCTGGTAGTGGCCGCTGTGACGACGAACGGGTTTGAAGATGTTGAAGAAGATGTGGACGACGACGCCCAAGCTTTCTTAAAAGATTCCAAGAATCGGGTGGTGTATCATGAGATAATTGGGCTGAAACCCAAGTGGGTCCCTGTGCATTACTCCGAAGGGACCTATACCTACCCCAAAGAAACGAAAAAGACCTATGTCACCACTTTTACTTATGATCCTAATGCAACGCAATGCAAATTTATTGTTGGAGTCGAGATCTGGGCTACGGTTAACGTTACTGACTTGGGACCACTGTCGAAAGTGACCGTTGGTGATACGGATGTGTGGGAGGAGGATGAGTCACGTGATTTGGCCACTTCACCTCATCATGTCAAATCTGAGTTTGGGTTAAATACCATCTACCAACCTGTTGTCTTGGACTTCAACTGCAATGTTTACAACTCGACGAAGGAAATCCCGAGTAATGGTATTAAAACTGAACCAGACTTTTTGTGACGGTTATAGAGTTTCCGGCTTTCTTTTATATCAATAGTATTTTGTCCAACTTCCATTTTTTAATAATGTAATTAAGATTTCGTATATTTTAGATATCTGTATTTTTTTCTACTAGTTCTAGGTTCGATACTGGACCAATGTGGGTTGGCTTATTGTTCCAAGCGCCCCTTCCTTTGGATGAGAAAGAAAGTCGAGGTCCCTTGTGGTGTACGATGCCATTGGCACGGAAATGAACCCTCTCCTATGGAACTGGTAGATGAGTCAAAATTCCCAGGTGTAAGAGTTCGCCACTACTCCCTCCTGGCCTCTGGTGGAGGTGGAGTGCTCCGACGAGTGTCCATTCAGAGGGACGAGATGGGTAACCGATCCTGCCATAGGCTGGAAAAGGGTTAGGAGTTGCAGTTGGCTACTCGGATGTGACCCATAGAATCAGTAAGGGAGGGGGGGGGGGGGGGGAGTGGAGGCAGGCAAGTGGAGTCCTGTGTGATAGGAGGGTTCCAATCAAGTTGAAAGGGAAGTTTTACAGGACAGTGGTTAGGCCAGCTATGCTATATGGAGCAGAGTGTTGGGGGCAGTGAGGCAGAGCCACGTCAATAGAATGCAAGTAGCCGAAATGCGAATGCTGGGGTATACGTATGAGTGAGGTGTCAAGAGTTGATAGAATTAAGAACGAGTATATTTAGGGGTAGCTTGGGGGGCCCGCAGAAAAAAAATGAGGGACAGTAGGTTGAGATGGTATGGACATGTAATGAGAGAGGGGAGGAGGAGAGCTTGTTAGGTCCATTTCCGGAATGCAGGTGTTTGGGAGCACTCGGGGCAGAGGAAACCAAAGCAGACGTGAGAGCAGGTTGTTCGTAAAGATATGGTAGTGTGTGGGATGGACGGGAACCTTGTGGGAGATAGGCGGGAATGGAGGGGTCGAACCCGCAGACCCGACCCTGCCGCAAGCGGGATAAGGGTATGATAATGTACTTTTTATAGATTTATATATGAAATCACGGTCGACTGTGATCATTGGTTTGCTTCTTACACCAAGATAAACATATCAGTTAATCTAGGGGATCATTTACGGAGTAGTAGTTACTATCGTAATATTTTTAATGACGCTATTTCATTTTTATAAACTTTTTTTATCCATTATCGTAGTTTGATATGGTTGTCAATTGTCGGCCATGTATGTTATCGGAAGTAACTAAAACAGGTTGTAATTAACGCTCCAGAGCCGCTAGGCAATCATCTGCCTATGTTATTATACAACAGTTGTAGAGCGATGTCGTTCTGACGATTTTCGAACGCTCAGCACGTGTCATACTGATGGTTCGCAAGATGGCCGCGCCCACCTTTCTAACTTTTATTCTATTTGCTTTATTTTCGATAGTTATCTTTGTACGTGATTGACTGGACCCTGCCACAGGCGGGATAAGGGTACGATGATGTTGGTACGTGATTGAAATGTTAAGATTGGCATCATCATATTGATAAATAGTGCGATTAAATGTTCACATGAATCTCAACGGTACAGAAACTATTTTAATTCAGCAAGACGAAGTAGCAACGAAGGAATTCAAGAGTCTCGCTCGCTGCCTATGTGACAGCTTTACGTCAGCACTAAAGGTGACACATGTTCTGTCAGACAATACCGTCTTTGTTTAACTCCGTATCTGTAGAGCAGAGGATCCCTAACACTTGATTGGGGGTCCCATTTTGTGGGAGAGGCACAAAGCTATTAATGGGGCATAATTACGACTTTGACCCGCCTCAGTGGCCCAGTGGGTAGCGCGCTCAGCAGTTGCGTCAGTAGTTTAGGGTTCGATACTGGGTTGAGGTGGGTTGCCATCTTTCGGGCGAGAGAGAGAGGACCCGAATGCACCCTCTTTCGGATGAGAAGTAAAACCGAGGTCCCGTGTAGTGTACGATGGCATTTGCACGTCAAAGAACCCTCTCTACTATGCAACGTAGGCAAAATTTCCAGGTGTAGGACCTCGCCTTTTACTCCCTCCCGGCGTCTGGTGGAGGTGGAGTGTCCCAACTAACAGTAGACCGACAATAGATAAGTCGGTCGGCTTGGAAAAGCACTGTCCAATAGATCGCCCTTGCGTCCATTTAGAGGGACAAGATGGGTACCCGACCCTGCCATAGGTGGGAAAACGGTTAAAAGTTGTTTTGTCAAACAGAACGACGCTATAACTCCGCGTTCCGGCGTTCAATACGGCGTTACAACGTCGTCACGCTGCATCGTTTGACGCTAGTTCGCCAGTGCACCGCGTTGAATTTGAAGGTTGACTGTTAGCGTGCTCGGTAACTGCGTCAGTGTTTCTATGTTCGATACTGGACCGAGGTGGGTTGGCTTCTTTCGGACGAGAGCGAGAGATGCCCCAGCGCACTATCCTTCGGATGAGAGGTAAAACCGTGGTCCAGTGTGGTGTAGAATGGCATTTGCACGTCAAAGAACCCTCTCTACTATGCAACGAGTAGATGAGGGCAAAATTGCCAGGTGTACGAGCTCGTCCCGACTCCCTCTGTAGAGGTGGCGGAGCGGCGATTTGCGTTGGACACACCAGTTCTCGTTAGATCACTAAAGTTAAGCGGCACAACCCCAGCTAGTACTGACATAGGTGGCCGCTTGGGAAGTTATTTGTTTATTTGTTGGTGTTTTAGGGCCCTTCAACAACAAGGTCATTAGAGCGCCGTCCACTGTGTAGTTCTGATGCAGAGGCTGCACAGACACTACACTAATGCGACGATTTTCGGATACTAGCGGTACCCAGTTTTCCCAACCAGCCACCCATGTCAGTACTAACTGGGGTTGCGTTGCTTAACTTCACTGATCAGACGAGAACTGGTGTGTCCAACGCAATTTGCCGTTCGGCCGCTTTGGAAAACTGGGTACTGCTAATACCCAAAAATTGTCGCATTTGTGTAGTGTCTGTGCAGTCTCTGCATAAGAACTATGCTGTGGACGGGGCTCTAATGACCTTGTAGTTGAAGGGCCCTAAACACCAACAAACAACAACAATGGTAGAGGTGGTGTACCCTAACATTACAGGCAACCGACAACAAATAAGTATAGGGGGTTTACAGCTTTGGTCGGCAGCCGGGAGGGAGCGGCTGTATGTGCAGTCTCTGCGTTAGAACCTCGCAGTGAGCGGGGTTCTAATGACCTTGCAGTTGAAGGGCCCTAAAACACCAATGAAACGAAAAGGGTGGAAAGCCCCTTCCTATCTGCTTTCCATGCCTTTTTTGAACGACCCGTTTTTAAGACTATGACGCTCGGTAGTAGAACGTTAGCATTCTGTGACTGCTCAATGTTGCGGTTTAAATCATGTCTTGTCTTGTTTGAATTTTGATTCCAGTAATGATAAACGAAATTATGAAAGAATATAGTAATTCGTGCTTAGAAAAAGCTGTGCCTGCTCGAAATGCAGATGCGGTACTTATATCTTACTAAAGTTATTCGTCAGAGATTTACTGTATTTACAAAGTTAATCGACGTGCAACATTAAGCAAAGACTATGTCAGCATCTGAGGAAGTTTGGGCTGGTTTTAGCGATGAAGATTTCTTAGGTATAAACTTAATTGAGCATAATGAATCTAGTAATGTGATTACCTCTGACATCAACTGCAGCTCAACTTCAACTTCATTTGCAGGATGCATGTCCGCAAAGAAATATGGTACGGTAAGATATGGTTAACGTCCCCGTATCCGTCGCTGTGAGATCATTGCAAATATTAACGTGGTTTTTAATAGATGAAGATCGAAAGTTGAATGTGCAGTCCAAGAGAAGCATTGAAATTGGTCTCCAAGGGACGTCAGCGATCAACACTCTTGCGAGACGTTTTTCAGGTTAGTTTTAATATTGATTTATACCTACACGGTTTCATGTAAGAGGACATTTTGACACGCTTTTTAGTGAGCAAGAAAAGGCGTCCTAACAATAAAGATATTCCACTATACCAATATCGGTATGGAAGATTATGGGTTACACATCTCGTCCAACAATTCTGGTGCGAACAACAAGTTCATTATGATTTCGAGCCGCCTTTAGAATTAATAGGTGAAGAAATCGAGGAGCCTACTCAGGTGACAGTTGGAGCGTCTATCCATTTGGCACGTGGTATGTCTATCATTGTGACACAATTTGTATACTCGGATCTGTAGTGTTTGACTAATATCTCTTTGCCTTTGTTGAATTTAGAACTTGAAATTCAAGACATTGTTGAGGTGAAAGTGGAATCTCGTGAGGATCGATTCGCAGTTAAGTTATCTAACTTGCTGTCTGCGATTCATGGCCTACTTCTTCAAGGTAGAACAGTTCTCAGAGAGATTCCCGTGTTTGGTCTCCCATTCGATATGGGTGTTTTTGTGATCGGAACAATCGACGAAATTCGTTGTGATCAAGAATCTTTGAGTCTTACAGTAGTGGAACTCAAAACCAGAAGGTCAAACTGTTTGCCTACTTCGTCTCAAACGATGACTCACCAGTTGCAATTAATGCTCTACAAACGTTTATTTGATGAGATGGTGAGTGGAAAGCTAACGAAGGCGATAATTTCAAAGCATATGAAGTTGAACATGACAAGAGTTCTTGGAAAAGACGTCTTGAAACACTTGCAAGACAGTAGTCTGAATACTCTGTCGAAGTTGATGGACTCTTTACTAAACCTTCTACAAGCGGTTCCTTTTATTTCCAAATTATTACTAGAATACGTGTTTCAAGAGACTGAATCGGTGATTGGAAATTTGTCTGTGACTTACGACGATGACTGGTTAAATAGCAAATTGACTCGTGCCTTTGGCTATTGGAAGGGAGAAAGGAGTGCTGTTGGTGTGGATATTGAGGATGCTTGGAAGTGTAGTTTTTGCCCTTACAGCATTGCTTGCAACTGGAAAGCCAATTTGGATCAACAACTGGCAGCACTTGCCATTAAGGCGAAAGCTGAAGAAGGCTCACATGAAGGTGGGACGACAGATGAAAAAAACAATAACATAACCCGACCACTGACGGACGATGTTGACGTTGAAGCTAATGAAACGGTTGGTCCACAGGCGGATTCGCAAAAATGCCTTAGAGATGTATGAACCAATTTTTAACTTCTGTTTTAATTTTTTGGATATATTTTAATGGGTTTGGTCCTGGTACTCCGGGGTCATGACCCTCTGACTGTTACGGACTCTTTTATGTCAGAAATCCTAGTGTAAGCCGTGGGATAAGGGTATGATGATGACGACCTTTTGTGATAGCCTTTTATAGCAATTACTGAAATCAAGGTGTTTTAATATCATTAAATAAAAAGTATATTTTATGTATATATATATATATGAATTAATATGAATATGTAATCTTTTGTGATCGATACTTTGCTTGTGGGATTTTTCATGCTGGATCCACATGTCTAATCTCCACCAGCACCCAAGCAACATCTTTGTCCTTAGTGCCAATTCTAGTCGTTCCACTCCAACACCCACAACTCCTAGGATCTCTTCCAATATGGGGGGGGGGGTCCCCAAGCTCTCCTGCAATGGTCCAGCATTGGACATGCCAGCATCACATGTCTGACATGCGTCTAGATCCCCAAATAATCTACAGCCGTCCCCTCCGCCTGTGATGTTTGTCATTCTCTGTTTGGTCTCCAGTGACCCGGTTGTTGCGGGGAAACACAAGTGAGCTCTCCCACGTATTATCCTAAATTCCTTCCCGCTCTATTTTAAGTTTGTTTCCCATACGCCCTCTGCGTTTTCTTTGCTGTCCCTCCCTCCGTTTTCTGTCGCCACCGCCCTAACCCTCATTCTTAACTTCTTCCCGTACTAATCTTTGCATTGTCGTTGTCAGCCTGTCTGTCATTGTAGTTGCCTAGCTTCGTCATTATCCTGTTTATTTTCCTCTCCCAGCTGGTAGACACCCTCATATTGTTTTCCCACGCATGTGTCTTTTATGTTGATAGTTGCATGGTTCGCCTCCGTGGCTGTTTAGCGTTGTTGACGTCCAAGTCCAAGGTTACAGGATCACTCCTGTTCGTGGTGGATGTCTTCTGTATTGGGAAATAAAGCCGTGACCTACTGTGATAATAACAAGACTTGGATTTTATTTATTGCGACTGGGAAGTGGTTAGGGAGGCAACATTGGTGCATGTAGGAAGTGTTGTAGTTTATATGGCCTCCCTGATAGAGAAAGAAAAGAAGTAGTGGCCCTCAATCAGGACGAAACCTGCATACCGCTATTTTAACTTCTTTCACCAAGACGGCAAGCACGCTTTCCCTTTGAACTTAGTACGAAGGCGGGCTGTAACTTCCATTTAGATTTTTTTGACAGTGTAGTATGTATATGAATTGCCCCCCACATTCCATTTGTCTGTTAGCGAAAGCGCCTTGCGAATTCCAATGCCTTGCGAACACATAAACGAAGTGGGCGCTAAACTTAACCGATGTAAATTTTTATTTTTAATATTGAGTAATAATTGGAACTTTTGGAAACTTTTTCTTTGCTCTCACAGCCAACTAATTGAAGCTTGATATGTCGAAAGTGGCGATACGTAACTTTCTTAAATATAATTAAATATTTGTAGTGTGAAAGGTTTTCATAAATCATGTCGTTATCGGCCAGTGATAGTGACGAAGAATCAAATTATGTCTTTGAGGCAGAAATAAGAAGCATTAAGAACATAATTCAGCTATTGAAAGCCGTTCACTTCAGAGAGGTAAACATTGTGTTATTCGATTGAGTTACCATTTTGAAAACTGGTTATATTTTGTAAGATGACTTTTTCTTGTTCAAGTCTGCTACAGTATTTATGAGCGCAAATGGTCTAAAGGTAACAGTAGAAGAATGTAAATGCGTTCAGGGAAGTGCTTTCATCCAATCAGAAATGTTTCAAAATTACATTATCCGAGAAGATCCATTGACATTTCGGATCAATTTAAACGTTTTATTGGTGAGTTTGACTAGTAAGGTAATGTTAGGATATATAACACGTTAAGCCATCACGCTTTAATTTCAGGAGTGCTTAAATATCTTCCGAAATCCTACGACGCAAACTATAATGGCTCCACTTAAGATATGTTACAGTGGCTATGGATCTCCACTGATATTGTCGTGAGTTTCAGATGTTTTTGTTGGCCTTATGGTACTAGATGACGGAAGCACTGTGACTGGGTTAAATCGGTTTTAGACATACTTAATCCCTGGTGATGTTAGACACACGCACGCGCTTGGCACACAGTAATTCAGCAGATGCAACAAACGTTTCGACGGGATACCTTCCCGTCTTCTTATGGAGCTGTTGTATTACGTTGGACACACCAATTCTCGTCTGATCTCTGAAGTTACGCCACGCAACCCCAGCTAATACTAGCATGGTTGGCCGCTTAGGAACACTGGGTACTGCTAATACCCAAAAGTCATCGTAACAGCGTAGTGTCTGTGCAGACTCTGCATTAGAACTATGCAGTGGACGGGGCTCTAATGATCTTGTAGTTGAAGGGCCCCAAAACAAGCGTCTTCTTATGATACTCGTTGTCGTTCCTTTCCATGATGTAGATTAGAAGAAGCAGATGCAGTTACTGATTGTAGTATTCGGACGCAGGAACCAGATGAGGTACTAGATTTCGACTTTTGCAACGACAATGTAATTAATAAGATAATTATGAAGGTAAGATGTTTGTATTTTATGAAGTGGCACCTGATATTCAATATTAACAGTTGTCATTTTAGGCAGATGCTCTGAAAGAAGCATTTGTTGAACTGGAGTCCAATAATGACGTTGTTCAATTAACTTTATCACCTGATCGACCATACTTTCAATTTTCAATAATCGGGGGTGCCAGCACATTCCATGTAGGTAATAACTTTATGAAATGATTAGCCCTTCATTTATTTTGCTGAAAATTGGACATGAACTTCTCGTGTATGTAGATGGAATGTCCAAAAGACTCAGAAATGGTAGAAATGTTCCAGTGTGGCAAAGTACAAACGAATAAGTGAGTGTTCAATATTGAGAATGTGAGTTGCAGTTGTTATGTGCCGGCATCGGCTGTTTACCCTGCTTTTACTTTAATAGGTATAGAAGCTCTCTGCTGAAACCAATGGTTAAAGCCCTCAACCTTGCTAATAAGGTGTCCGTTCGTACAGACGACCGCGGGTTTTTGTGTTTGCAGTTTATGATCATGACGGAGGATGCAAGGATGGCATTCGTCGAATACTTTGTAAGTGTACCGAGTTAAGGCCCGGTGCACACATCCGATTTTTACTCGTGCGGTGCCGCAGCGTAATCGTAATTACGGCATGGGATACTTTAGTAGTTGAAATGGGGGAATGGATATATACCTCCGGCGCCACTGCAGCACCGTATGTCAGTATTGCAGTTGTGCGGTCAAGTTGCGTTGGACATACCAGTTCTCGTGAGATCACTGAAGTTAAGCAATGCAAACCCGCGTTAGTACCAACATGGGTGGTTGGTAGAGAACGTTGGGTGCTGCAAATTTCCCCTATCCTACACCCTCTACACCTACTTCCTCCTCTCCCGCGAGCAGCCTCCTAAGGGTTCGGCCTGTTATGGCAGCTTGGTTTAATCACCAACATGTTAGTGAATATACCCACAGATTACTACGGCGCCGCGCCCACATATCCGATCACGTAGTACCTCTTGGCCTATTGGGCACTGGTGTTGCTAACAATGCAGACAAAAAGCGCACTCTTTCCGTAATTAGCATTACGAAGAGGGGAGGAGGAGCTCGATAGGTCCATTACAGGAATGCAGGTTGGTTGGAGGCACCCGAGGCAGACAGAGACCAAAGCAGACGTCGGAGCAGGTTGTCCGTAAGGATATGGTAGTGTGCAGGGTGGACGGGGACCTGGTGGAAGATAGATGGGAGTGGAGGGCTAGAACCCACAGACCCGACCCAGTTACAGGCGCGATAAGGATATTATGATGATGTTCACAGTTGCCAAATGTGTACTGTTGACATCTCACCGCATCTGTGTGGAGCGGCATATTGCGTCGGGCACACTACTTCTCGTCTGATCGTTGAAGTTAAGCAACGGAACCCCAGTTAGTACTGACATGGGTGGCCGTTTGGAAAAACTGGGTACCGCTAATACCCCAAAAGTCGTCGCATTAGTGTAGTGCCTCTGCAGTAGAACTACACAGTGGGCGGGACTCTAATGACGTTGTAGTTGAAGGGCCCTAAAACACCAACGAACCAAACGCATGTGTGTGTGCATTGGAGTGTTGTGGCGACCGTACATTGAAAAGTCTGGTGTGTGCACCAGGCCTAAGTGTTGCCTCTAACGGTCTTTCGGGGAAATTTCACGCTACGATTGTGTGCCCCTCTCGTTGTTAGTGTTCTCCGGATGAAGAGGAGCACGAAAGTGACTATGAATATTAAGCCATATCTTCGTACACGAAGTTCATTATAAATGATGAGAGGAAAAAATTGTTTGGTTCTAATTCAATGTTGAAAAATGTACGTTCACCTGTGGTGACATCTAGTGTCGACATCGTTCATCAGTGCATTCGAAACGTGATGGCGTACTTCCGCCGAATGGCAATCGGTTTTCGAAAAAAATATGTCCGCTGCTGTTCTGCGTCCTAGTTGTATGTTGCGGTACTTTTTGAAAATTTCACACCGTTTTCCGCAATCAAAGGCGTCGTATACAAGGTATTGAATGCATTTCGTTGCAAACTTTTAAGGAAAGCTTTCAACTATTTCTTTTTTGCCTTGAAAGACATTAAATGAATTGGAGGTAGTGTTCTGTGCCCCGATGATTGCTATTTTGCTGCACAATTATCGGTGTAATAAATGTAATTCAATAAATAGGATGTAAAAATGGCGATTACACAACTTCTAGATATGTACAGTAGTATAAGGGGTGTTTGATTATCAAAATTCATGGAAAATATTCATCAGTACGAACTTTGATAGTATAGAAGTGATGTTATTTTCCAATGGGATGAACATCGATGCTATGTTGACAGTCGTCCGTTCTTTCTTTTGTCAAGATTAGCTGAAGTTGGACGATTGGAAACTCCAAAACAGCAAGGCAAATATGACACTGGACAGGTGAGGAAGTATAACACCTGAACATGTTTGTGAATATTGCTTACTCTCTCTGTAAATTTCTTATTGCAGTTATTCCTACATAAAGTTTTTGGTTATCGTGGCGTAATCCTTTTCCCGTGGTTAGCCCGAGTATACGACCGGGATCTTCCTAATAAGAAAGAAAAGCAAGTGCTTGTTCATCTCTTTAAGGCTTTCAAAACGTTGTGTGACCTGGGAGGTCTTTTATTTTTCAGATCTGGAGAAGAGCCTACAAGTACAAATGAAGTTGGGAGAGAAGTTAAAGGTCGAACGCACACTTATTATCAAGTGCTAATCGATTCTCGAGATTGTCCTTACATAGTGAGTTTAGTTTTCGTGGTTTTTGCAAGAAAGAAGAGGATCGTCTCTTTTCACTCCTTTCCTCCTCTTCCTTTTTGTCTTAAGAAAAAAAAATAAGATTGAGGAACTTGCTTTTTTAATTCTCATAGAGAGCCCAGTCTGAAGCTGTTACATTTTTAGGAAATCAGGAAAATAGTCGCTCACTATACGCTATTCCTGGTCTGGATTATGTGTCACATCAAGATGTATTGCCATACACCACCACAGAGAAAAAGCCATTGGGTCATGAACTGTTTGATAAGTTTCTAATGCATGATCCTGATAAAGGTTATAAAGATTCTATCCATCCATTCTGGATCCAAAATTAATTTTGTTATATATTTTAAATCAATGGCCGAACTTTCCTTTACAAGATCCACCTTTCAGTGCTCGTGAGACGCTTCGTGCATGGCAGGACAAGAATCACCCGTGGTTGGAGCTTTCTGACGTCCACAAGGAAACTACTGAGAATATCCGCATAACAGTCATCCCTTTCTACATGGGGTGCAGGGCGAGTGTTTTGAAATAAAATTTTTGATTCGTAGCCAGAAATTCTTTTATTCTTCCCTGATAATTATGGTGGACTATTTTTGATTCGTAGGAAGCTCAGAGTACTACAGTTTATTGGGTGAGTCATTATTTTCATCGCACGAATGGTTTTATTTATCAGGTTGTCATTCCATCACGTCGCATTTTGTATATATATATATTTCAGTGGCGTTATTGTATCCGGTTAGAAAATGTGGGCGAGGCCACAGTTCAACTACGAGAGAGGCACTGGAGGATTTTTAGTTTATCAGGAACACTGGAAACAGTTCGAGGCAGAGGTGTAGTAGGACAAGAACCAGTTTTGTCAAAAAATCAGCCTGCCTTTCAGTACAGTAGTCACGTTAGTCTTCAAGCGCCTAGTGGACATATGTGGTAAGTCTGACCTTATCGACCCCTTGTGACACCCTTATCCCACTTGTGGTAGGGTCGAACCTGCGGATTCTAGCCCTCCACTCCCGTCTATCTCCCACGAGGTCCCCGTCCACCCCACACTACCATATCCTTACGAACACTCGGTTCCCAGGTCTGAGGGAGCGGCGAATTGCGTTGGACAAAGCAGTTCTCGTCTGATCACTGAAGTTAAGCAGCGCAAGCCCAGCTAGTACTGACATGGGTGGCCACTTAGGAAAACTGGGTACCGCTAGTATCCAAAAATCGTCGCATTAGTGTAGTGTCTGTGCAGATTCTGCATCAGAACTACACAGTGGACGGGGCTCTAATGACCTTGTAGTTGAAGGGCCCTAAAACACCAAGAAACAAACAACAACTTCCCAGGTCTGCTTCAGTCTCCCCCTGTTCCAGGTGCTTCCAACCGCCTGCATTCCTCCTCTCATTACGTGTCCCCATACCACCTCACTTGTGATATGGTGAATTTCAAGAAATATTTGGTTTGATTTTATACATTTTTTTATATTTTCCAGGGGTACCTTTCGAATGGAAAGAGAGGATGGTCATATGTTTGATTGCCGCATTCCTCCATTTTCACTAGAAAGTAAGCACGAAGACAATCCAGGTCCGCCAGTCACGCTCTGAGGCGTTTTGATTTGGCTATGCTAGTCGTCACATGAGGGACACTAGCAATTGTACAGATTATTGGTTTAATTTAGTGGTTGTTGCATCAAGTTGGTTGTTTCTTTTGACGTCATTTGCCAAGTGGGTCGTCGTTACGCTTCTTCATTGGTATTTTGTTTTGACATTGATGTGGCGTTAGTATTAATTAAGAGTTGTTTTGATGGATGAGGACGACAGTGAAATGGCACCTGCAGTGAGATTGACATTAAATGAAATTGAGAAATATATCCAATTGCAATTGTGGCACTCACACTAGAAGAAAATCTGTTAAATAGCATGAGATACACCATTCGTTGCTCGAATTATCGAGAGGGCTCGTGATATCTGTCATAACTGTGGTGAGTATTGTTCGCTACAAAAAAAGCAACTCAACCCTTTTCCCCGTCTGTGGCAGGGTCCGGGTACCCATCTTGTCCCTCTGAATGGACACAAGGGCGGTATAATGGACGTTATTTTTCAACAGCCGGTTGCCGACCAAAGCTGCATCCGCTATGCTTATTTATCGTCGGTCTTTGTGCGTTGGTGCCCTCCACGCTCGCACACCACACGGGACCTCGGTTTTACTTCTCATCCGAAGGAAGGCGCACTCGGGGGCTCTCATTCTCTCCCCCGAAAGAAATCAACCCACCTAGATCCAGTATCGAAACCTAGAACTGCTGACGAAGTTACCGACAGAGCTACCCACTGAGCCACCAATGAGGGTTTTTGTTCGTTGCACCACCAACAACAAAACATTCACCCGCCTTAATTTTTAAAGAATCCTTTTCATTTGATGAACTCAATTTGTGATAAGAGAAGTAGTTATGGCTTTTGTTGGGTACTTTAGAAATAGTATTTTGGCATTTGGTAATGGATGTGAACCTAGTTGGGCGTTAGCAGTAAGTCAATAAGAAGGAAGCGGTGAAGGACATTGTGCCGTAGGCTTGGAACCAGAATTACGGCAATTCGCTTTTGGCCAACGTACACGGATGCTATGAGGATGTGGTTTCAATTTCGTAAGAAGTAGGTCTGATTCTTAAATTTAGGCTTCGATCACCATTGAGCGGCGTTATTGGTATTAAGAGCAGTGAGTTGAGTGAATTACGTTTATTATTCAAACAATGTACAGTACATACTGTATTTCAGTTGAGAAGGAGGAGCTGTCAAGATGTTAAACTTTTCAGTGTAAGCCCTTTCCGGCTTGGTCAGTCTTGCATCGCGCGAGTTCTGGCGCAAATGGTGACGGGTACTAGTAATAAATCCCCCAAAATCATCGCATTAAGCCCAGCGCAAAATGAGACTCAGGTGCAGGGTGACTCACTCTAAATTTCTGTGGCTCACATGGTAGTATATAGTTGCGCATGTTAAGTCGCAGGGTGACGTGATTCAGTGCCTGCGCCACGTGACCCTGCGGAGCGCAGTGCCAATGCCGCAGTTTCCTGCGTGAAGTTGGCGTGACAATGACAAAAAGCGGTGCGAAGCAGAGAAGTTCTCTTGTTATTTGATGCAAGTATGGTGAAAAACTGCGATTCAATGTGCGGTGATTGCCTGCTAGCAGAATTTCGCAGGGCTGCTACACCCTGCGTCTCATTTTGCACCTTGCCTTAGTGTAGTGTCTGTGCAGACTCTGCATTAGAACTACGCGATGGACGGGGCTCTAAAACACCAACGGAACTGAGGTTAGTAGCTTCTTTCGGACGAGATTATTGATTTGTTTTGTTTTTTCTGCCTTTGGCAGGACTCACTGATCCCATCGGATCTGAGAACGGATAGTGTTTATACACAGCCGGCTGACAACCTAAATGCTACAACCACTTATTTTAATGTTGGCCAATTTGTAGGGGCAATTTCGTACACCGACGTCAAAGGGGGCCGCCGAATTCTCCTATACCTGGAAAACTGGTTAAGTTTGTTTTGACGTCTGACAGAAGAGCACCTGCACATTTCACTGTTTGATGAAGAAAAAGTGTCATCTGCCAAATGTAACAGCGCTTCCAAGTTGCAGCAGGTGAAGGCCAACAACGACGCTCTATAGTAGTGGTAGTAATAGGTTAAATGTCGCCGCTGAGTATATGGCGTCTGCATTAATATTTACAATCGTTTTACCAGGAGTTTTGGTGCCTAAATAGCTTGTTCTCATATAATATTTCGTCGCAGTTTTATGATTATTATTATTTTCCTGTGGCTCTCTCCCTCTCTCTAAAATAATGATGAGGGTTTTGAACCGCCTTTCTTGAAATTGCTATTGCCATACTTGAAGTCGGTGTCAACTGTAGTGTTTTTGTAGTAATTTCCAAGAATCATCATCATCATACCCTTATCCTGCCTGTGGCAGGGTCGGGTTTGCAGGTTTTAGTCCTCCATTGCCGCCTATCTCCCACCAGGTACCCGTCCGCACACACACTACCATATCCTTACGGACAACCGGCTCCCACGTCTGCATTGGTCTCCCCTTGCCCCTGGTGCTTCCAAGTAGTAATTTCCAAGAATAACAAAGCGACAGGGTATGATGATGATGATAATGAACAAAGCGTAATAATGAACCCCTTCATAAAACAAGTGCGTACATTATAAATGTTTATTATTGATTTAACGACTTGTGGTATTTTTTAAAAAGTGTTGATGTTTTCTTTGTTTTTGTTATGATTCGAGGTTCGCGAATTGTCTACTAGAGGGCACTGTGAAGTGCCGTCGACAGCCATTGGGTGTGCGGGTATGTGACGTTAAGATGCCTAGGTTAGAGTGAAGTTTGGAATGCTTGAATGACGGAGAGTGCGGCGGCGGAACTTGGGAACGTCAATCGTGATGAAGAGTTTAATGTGTAAACGGTGAATCATTTTTTATTTATTTTCCGTGATGTGTATCTATTCGAAGCATTCTGCGTGGTATGCAAATAGAATACCCCTCCATCCCATTGAACTGAGATAGAATTTGAAACAATTGGATTTCAGGCACCAACTAGGCTCTGGTTTGAAAAAAAAGTAAGTATATCCATTCTGTCCGATTATTTACTCGCTTATTTTATGGGAAAGTGAAGTTATGCGAGGTATTTCAAGCAGAAAAAAAACAAAACGTGTTGTTGCCAGTTTGAGTGGGGAAGTCCGTAAAGTACCTTTTTGGTGCCGCCGTCACTCGAAGCTGGTGAGTTGGAATGGGAGGCCAAAATGGAACCTGGCGTTCGAATTCTTTTTTAGAATGTTAAAATGTCGGACGATTGCAAAGCTGCTGAATTTTTGTTTTTATTGTCAATCGTTTCGACATTGTCAATATTAAATTAGATAAATTTCAAACTTCCGTAAATACACGAGGTGGCTTTATTAATACTTCTTTTTTCTACCTTTGCGTTGAAGGGGAAAATATCTATTAGGATGCTATTCGGACGTGGAAATGGAATATTTGGAACGCGAAGAACAGAAGGTGAGGGTTAAAATGTGTGAAAGATTTCATTAAAATGATTTAAAATGAGAATTAGATAACAGATTGGATAGGTGGCCTGTTCAATGGGAAAGGGCGATGCAGATTTGGCACGTTTTTTTGTCTTCCCTGCGCATACTACAACATGCTGCTATTATATTGCCAGCTGACACAAGGTCGTTTCTACACCGCAGTGCATTCTGTAATTATGCAGCGTGTCGTGATTGAAAAAAAAAGTTAATCATTGTGTTTCTTGATTTTAATTTACGATATCTAGAGTGTTGAAGAAGTAGAAAAATGCAACTTGAGAATAGAATAACGCTGAAGTAATCTTTTCTTTGGAAGTCGTCCGAGTTTAATTGTTAACTGCATCATCATTTCGTGTGTGTGTGTATGTGTTTGCTCATGTGAGGTTCACTCATAACTTTGGTGATAATATTTGTGAATGGTAACAATGAATCATTCATTTTTACCTGAGTCACGCCTCCCGCTGACCTCCAACTGGGCAGCGGCCAGCACTGTAGGAAGTGTCGGGCGTCTGTGTCGACAACGTGGAAATGCTCTATTATGGCATAAGTATTTAATAAGTGTATCATCATGTTTGCATGGTTTATAACACAATTGTGTATATGCCAGAAAGGAGAGAGAGAGAGAGGGAGAAGAAGAAAGGAGCGGAACCTTGGAAGTGAGGGAAATGACCACGCCTCAATCCCTTCATTACCTGCAGGCTCTGATCTAGGACAGCCTTGAATTCATTTCTAGGATGTAGCCAGACTTGGATGTTGAGTGCCCAGCTCTAGTATGCATTGCTAGAGCTTTTTAGTGTTTATGTACAGTTTGTGTGGTGTGTCTGTTTTGTGATTTTGAGGGGATTGTAAATCCAGCTGGTTTCGTAGGAGTGCCTGTTTGATGGAGGTAATCAGGGTATAGAGTATATTTTCTTGTTGGTTTTGCCAAAGGAAAATACTAATAGGGAATTTTTGGGTTGGCTAGTGTCAGTTGTGGAATTCGAGCAAGGCGTTTGTTTGTTGAGTCTCTATCTCGATTTCGATCGTGGTTTTGTTTATTAGTAGAGAGCGAAAGGCAGGCAGTCGTCGTTTCTATTTGACAGCCGCCTCAAGGTGATAACTTCGAAATGGTTAATTCGTTGACTGAAAGGGGATGTGGCGGAGAAAGAAAAGCAAAAGGGTTTTTTTTTTTACCTCTAGGAAATCAAGCAAACTATCGTCGACAGTGCACATCGGTCATTTTCTATAGGTTGTTGATAAAATGAATCTTATTTCTTAAAATGATATGCTTCATGTTGCGGTGGCAGGTCTCTGGGACTATCCACGTGGCTTCCAAAGGGTTCAAGTTTGACAGGTTCCCTCCGGTTTGTGTTAGACGACTGCCTCTCCCATCTCGTAACTCTGTTTTCATTCCTGTTCTCGTCCTTTCTGAGCATCAAACTCATTATTGTGTGTTTTTTTTTTCTCTCTTTCTCAGGTCTCTGAAGTGTGCGTGTGTTGGTCAACGTCTTTAACTGGACCTGGTGTGACTGGTGGGTCAGTGCCATTATCCGCGCGCGCGTGTCGTGTGGGGTATTTCGTATCGCTTCGGCTTGACTGGCATCTCTGTGGTTTTTCCTCTTGACTTTTATTCAAGTCGACGACAAACATCGTCCGTCATCGTTTTTTTTTCTTGAGCAAGCCAGTTTACAAGTTTTCCTTCAGGGTGTTGTCAAATCAACAATCATCCTGTAGATCCTTCTACTGACCCTACCGTCCATCGGTAGTGATACTGCGTTGTATCGCTTGAGTTTGTGACTATGTCCACTCCGATTGGGACGGTATTTTCTCCGGATCATTCAAGACTGAATTTATCACCGATAATGCTCTCCAGGCCGAATTTCAGAGATGGGAAACGGTGGAGTTTACCGGTAAGTCTTGCTGTGGCCCACTTTACTACCTATATATAATAAATTTGTCGTATTTTGGATTTTGTTGACTACTACCATTCACTAAATTTCTTTTGTTTTGGTACCTTTTCTGAAATCTTTTCCTTCGTTTTACTCCTTAGCTGTCATACGTATCTCTCCTTATAAGGGCGCAGTCGGCCCTGAAGTTTGTTCCCAGGCCTGCCTGGTTGTTTTCTGTTGGCAGACAAGAAAGTAGTAGACGTTAGTAGTAGGTAGTAGTAGCACCATCAGCAAGTTCATGTTAGTATTGCGTGTGATCTCTCCAAAAAACCCCTTTAAGTCCAGGTTGAATTTTTCAAAGATGGAAAAGAAGTCAAAGCCAGACACCAGGTGGATGTTTAATTTTTTCCCTTTCAGTCCCCCCCTTTTGCCTCCTCCAGTTTTATTTGGAAACTTCTAGAAATGTACGAATAGCTAGCTAGCTATTTGTGTCGTCTTAAGTTGTTTATTTTTTTGGCAGTTGTGTTTTTTTTATTCGGTGTCGAAGTGCAGGTATTTCGTAGTCGTTGTTGGTTTTTGTTTTTTAGTTTTTTTTTTTTGTTTCGTGCTTCACGTAGAGAAGAAGCATCCCGAGGTGTGCAAATCTCTGCCAAAGTTCAAGAAGTAAAAATGTGCCACGAGTGAACAGTCATGTTTTTTTTAAAAGAGGATTTATTATTATTATTATTATCGTCCGAAGGAATGTCTGGCATTTTCTGTAAAGAGGAGAAGGGAGAAGGTCATCATCATTCATAATAATCAAAAAGATCATCATCTGTCAATGTGCCAGTTGGTTCCTGGAGAATTTGGTGGTGGTGTTAGCATCAGCAGTGAAGGTTGCCCATCAAAACACGGGTGTGATAAGATCCCGGGAGCCACACGAAGAGGAAGGGGGGGAAAGACGAATGTGTGATGGCTCTCCTCGAGTATGTAGTTGCTAGTAACGGCAAAGATGGGATGTGTTTTGTTTTTTTTTTTTGTCATAATTGGAATTGATGAGTTTCAGCTGCTTTGTCCTGTCTGGTTGGGCGTGGACTCCTTAACCCTTCATGCACCAATTAACCGCAAAGACAGGATGTGCATAATTAGGCGTGTCTTAATTTGACGTTTTGCGAAAGGTCATATGTCTTTTGGAGATAGTTGTCAATAGTGTCCTCCTGTTCCTCCTTCTTCTCCTCCGTCTGAATGTCCTTCCGTCTCTATACTTTCCCCACTTTTTTTGTCCTTCTGGGTCAGTCGTTCTTGCCTCTGACCTTTCTCTCAATTGCTTGCACGTGTATGCCGTTCGCTGTCAGTCATGTGTTATCACTGGAACCATGGGCTGTGATTTCACTGACCATGCGTTTTATCATAAGCATTATTAATATTCTTTTTTTCAGTGTGGCCGTGAGTTTGAAGCGCTTGGATGGTGGCGATATCTATCTTTTCTTTCAAACCGGATGTGATGATGGTTTGGTTAGCGTAGTTTGCTAGAAAGGGGTAGGTAGGGGTAGAGGAGTGTGGAGTAGAGGGGGATGTATTAAAAAAAAACTTCGAGGTTGCTTGATGCATAAAAGTCATCCATCTTCAGCAACTAGATAAGGAGGATGGCGCAAGTTCCTACTCGCACAGAGTCCGTCCCCTCATTGTGACCTCGATTCGCCTTTTTTTTTTTTTTTACTGGGGCGGACGTTTCGCAGCTCTCCAGTTGGTTATCTCCTCCTCCTCTTCGTCCGAGTTAATGTGTCCCTGGAATTTGCTAGTCTGATTGGATACGAGATGTGAAACCCTGGAGTGGAGGGTAATTGTTTGACCTCTTGTCACTGACCACACTTCTTTTCCTTTCCGACTCCTTTCTTGTAAGACAAACTCGCTATGTCGGTGGCTCGGTGGTTATATTTCGTGAGTCCGTGGTTGAAGGATCGACTCTTGACTACAACAGATATGACTTCTTTGGGAGGAGAATGAAGCAAGCCAAAAAGGCACCCTCTGTCGGATGGGAAGTAAAGCCGTAGTCCTGTAGAGTGTGTACGATGTCATTTTGTACATCATCATCATCATCATCATCATCACACTCCCTATCCCGTCTGTGGCAGGGTCGGGTCTGCGGGTCCAAGCCTTACGGACAACCTGCTCCCACGTCTGCTTTTGGTCTTCTTCTGCTCTGGGTGCTCGCAATCACCTGCATTCCCGTAATAGACCTAACAAGCTCCTCCTCCTCCTTTTCGCTTTGTGTCCATGACACCTCAATTTTCTTTACGATGTCATTGTGTGTACATTGACGAAATTTCCAGGGGTAAGGGTTCTCCTCCCACCCCTGGTATCGGTAGAAGAAAAAGATGTGCCCCCCAAGGAAGAGAATAGGCTGACGTTAAATGAGCAAGGGATTGCAGCATTAGGTCGGTAACCGACTGCTTAAAAACCGGTTCAATATTTCACCTTTGTTCTTCCGGGACAGATGGATACCTGATCCTGCCATAAGCGGGAGCGGGGTTTGGAATAATATGTAACGACATTGAGATAATTTCCTGGTCATCGCCTACCCCTGTAGCGTTTCTGATGAAGGCGGACCGGCGTAAAGTTATGGCCCCCCCCGGCCTCGGTGGAGTTCCCCAGCGAACAGTAGACCGACGATAAATAAGCATAGGGGTTGCAGCTTTGGTCGGCAACCGGCTGTGGAAAAACACTGTGCAATAGATCACCCGTGTGCCCATTCAGAAGGTCAAGATGGCTACTCTACTTTGCCATAGGCGAGAAAAGGGGTTTTTGGAATTTTTTTTTTTGTAGACGGTTCTGGTTACGAACCCATTCCCGTCTGGTTGCAGAATATTTTTTTTCTTGCTCTACTGTATACCTCTTGAAATGCGTTTTGTTAAAGAATAGGAGACCACCCAAATGTGCGCACACACGCAGTTTTGTAAGTGTTCCCTCGACTGAGGTGACATTCTTAAGTTTAAGAGTGCCATTAAGTTTCCTTTACTGTTTTTGAAACTACAAAGGTTTGATGTTTCGTTGGAAGGTGGAGGGTAGTAGTTGTACATATCGTCCCATTCAGGACAAGATACTCTTGATGACTTGTGAGTAGACGGACAATGCTGTTGAAAAAAGGGGTCGGAGTGGGGTGGGGGTCGCGAAGCTGTTGAAAAGCTTTTAGTTCCTTACCTTTTCCCACGTTGGATGTGAAAAGGGTATTTTATTTCAGACCCTTGCTTAGCATCTCTTTAATTGCGTCTTGGGAAAACTGCTAAGTAACTGCGTCAGTAGTTCTAGGTTCGATACTGGACCGAGGTGGGTTTGCTTCTTTCTGGGTTGGCGCCTTCCTTTAGATGAGAAGTAAGCTCGAGGTCCCGTGAGGTGTACGAGGGCATTGGCACGTGAAAAAGAACCCTCTCTATTATGCATCGGATAGATGAGGCAAAATTTCTAGGTGTAGGAGTTCGCCCCCCCTCCCCCCGGGCATCGGTGGAGTTTCCCAATGAAGAGTAGACCGACGACAAATAAGCATAGGGGTTGCAGCTTTGGTCGGCAAGTGACTTTGGAAAAACACTGTCAAATAGATCACCCTTGTGTCCATCAGGGCCGGCCTTGAGGGTGGGCAATGCGGGCAGCTGCCCGTGGTCTCTCATTTCGTACTTTCGCCAGGGCCGTCAATTTCATACTTTTTCGGAGCCTTCCACTTCGTGGTGTCCGTTTAAAAGGACAAGATGGATACCCGACCCTGCCATTGGCGGGGAAAGGGTTAGGAGTTGCTGATTTTACTTCATATCCATATTCTTTCAGTTTAACTAACAATGAGTGAGAGGACCACGTTGTGTCATCAGGTGACCTCCTCTCGGTGTCCTCAAAATCCGTAGTTCGGGACCTTGGCTGGCAAGCGAGGTTCGAACCTCCGGATGTTGGAATAATTGTCGTAGCGCAATTATGGGACACACCTCTGTTGACAGGCTGGTAGAGTTAATGTGCCGTTTCGACTGTCACCTTCTTCCCCCTCCCCTCCATGGCCAGCTGAGGACATATTGTCACCGTTTTTGTGTTAAAAATTAAGAAGACAGAAGAATGATCCCAAATTTGTTAACTTCCATAACTCGGTAGCCTTCATAGTTGGAAAACTCGGCTTGGATACTGCCAAGTAGGATCGCTCTCTTTTCGCTCCGGATCATAGACAATTGAAACTATGGAAGGCCGTTGAATAGCGTAGCGTCCAATGAATGTGAGCGATCGTTACAGAACGACTAGGAGCTTCGTTGCCGTGGTATTTTTTTGTGTGTGTGGTATTGGCTCATCTGAGGATCATCTTCGTCCTCGAGTTGCGGCGCGACGATGATAACGAGATTCTTAATAGACCGGAACTTGGGGTCGAACATGAGTTGAAATGGCGTGGGTGTCATATTTTTTTTTACCCCTTCGCTGTTGCATCTTTTGTGACTAACTATCTAGTCATGGGTCGGGTCAGGCTGCGGGACCAAGGCAGGAGGAGGAACGGGATAGAGGTGGAGAGAGTGCGGGTTTTTTTTTTTAAAGTTTGTATAAAGACTAGAAGATATGATGATCGAGGACAGTCGACATGCGAATGAGGGTCGTATTCGCACGTCTTTTTCGTCGTCGTTGTGTTGAAGCCCAGTGTGAATATCTGGGTGGGAGTTTTGGGGTAGGTGGAGAATTCACCTGACGACCAGCGGTCGTGTGACGCTGTGTCAGGTCGGCATCTTGACCGTCGAGCGTCATTGATCGAATCGAATGTTGAATCGTTCTGTTCATTCTTTTTTTAGATGTTTGTGACGCGTCCGCTAGTTGATCACTTGTTCCTTAGTCGTTACTCGATGGAGTTCGATTGCTTCTAATAATTGGGTATTCTATTTTTTTCCCCGTTGTTTTCAACGGTTTGTAATTTGTGGTATATTTTTTCTTTCTTCATTCCACACGTTTGTCTAAACTGGAATTTAAAATATTTTCCAATTATGCAATGTTCGTTATCGTCATCGTTTATCTTCGTCATCACCGTAATCTTCAATCGAGATTGAAAAGTTTTATCTGCTGCGGTTTTTTGGAATTGCCAAGAGAACGTTTTTTTTTTTTTTCGAATAGAAGTCGTCGTCACTCTCCCATTGTTGGTGGTTTGAATTCAGCAACGAGAAATAAGTCTACTAAACTATTGTCGTATTAAACATTAATACGTAAATTTGATTTTTTTAAAGGAAGTTATTTGAGCCAAGTGAGTGCCAAGTGTTTCCGCACGATGTTATCGGACTGAGGTAGTACGACGAGTAAAGGCGTTTGGTTGTTTCCAGAAGTTCCTTTGGAGTTCATATCGATACTAATATCGATCATTGAATATCGCCAGGAGGCTGGAGAGTTTGTTGTTGTTCTAATTACAGTAAATATTTGGACACCCGCTCATTTTTTTTTTTTAGAAAAAAAAAACTGGTAACTTTGATTTATCGTAGATTAATGTTTAGCCGTCATCACGTCTACACCAAGGTCGGCCACAATCGCGAAATTTTTGGTTGTCGTAACGCTGAGGGGATTTGCATCTTACTAAAAAGAGACTATCGAGGACGTTGGATTCGTCGAAATACGTTGTTTGAAGTTGTATAAATTATTATTGTTGGTATTTGGTAAGAATTTGTACGAAGGCAACCTCCTCCTGATATTTTAGGGCTGAATTTTTTTTGTGTGTGGCCAGTCAAGCTCCAACGTGTTGTCCTACTAACACCACCGCACTTTGACGCCTTCTTACGGCGGGAGTGACGGCGGCGCTTGCCATTCACTAAACTCATTCATTCGGTCCACGCTCGTGGACTTGATAATGCAATCGTCGGCTGCTACCGTAAAAGTGTGTCGTCAACAGCAACGTGTTTCAAACGTCGCCGATCGTGTGTCCGAGGATTGAACTCGCGAAGGTGGTTGTTGGATTAAAGGAGGGCAGTGAGACTCGCTTCACCGCGCGGAGGCGCTCCCACGCATCCACCGAAAAGGATAGCGGAGATTTGAGGTTCCGAACGGCATTGAGGAGGTAGCGGTGTGATCTGGTATCATTGAGCCGATCTGCCACCGTTTTTTAAAGCGCTAGCAGAGTTTATTTTGAGGGGCTGCTTGTTGCTCGGTGACGTTGCGGTCGCAACCCTCAACCATTTCGACTGCGAGCAAGGAACCGCTTGCCGACGTTGGCAGAAAGGCAAAGAGCATCGACGGAAGTTCACGTCCGGCGACAACGGCCAGGCAAAGTCACGGGACAGAGGTGGTGGTCGGAGTACGACCGTCACTGACGTCCAAGTCCAACATTTCTTCTCCTTCATCTTCCGGTGGCGTCAGACGTTCTTGCACGGAAACCGTGGAACATCCTTCAACTTATCTTCCTTCTACTTCTACACCACCACCTCCTCCTCTTTCTCCGTCGGCTAGTGTGCGTTTGGCGCCTTTGGCCAGTTTGGAATGCATCCTAGGAGACCTGAGCGATCTCGGAGACGACGACGACGACGGCGACAACAACAATTTGGTCAATTCGAAGGATCTACCGGGCGTTAACGGCCATTCGAACCAGGTGTTGTCGGACAGTACGCGGTCATTGTCTCCACCACCTACGTGGACTCGTATCACGCCGCAAGATCGATCCTCCGACTCTGATCATCCACCACCGCGGCCGTCGTCAACATCATCGCCACCACCGCCGCCGCCTTCCGAATCGTCCAAGTCAAGTCGGTCCGGTAGGAGTTCGTTTGATTGCGTCATGGGTACGGTGTGTTGTGTCCACAAAAAGGCCGGCGGTGACAAGATAAACGAACCGAAAACGGTAAGATGGTAATTTCTCTGCTCCTCTCTATTTCCTGTTAATCGGAAATGACTGGGTTATCACTAGAGATTGCGGAAGAAGTTCGTTCCGTCCTGCAGCTGACCAATAATGGAATGTCCGGTAAAGATCACTAGGATTACTAGTTTTGATCGACATCGCGCTCCATACTTTTGCACAGAGTGTCTCGGTTCCGATTAGTGTGCATTATACGTTAAACGAATTTGACTTGTATGGGGCGCCGTCAGTCACAATTGTTATTTGGCCACTGAAATGACTACCTAAAATGGGTTAACGGTGTTTAGTTTTTCTACTCAATTCCTTTGTATGTTTACGAAATTCTTGGCTTAAATTTATACACCAAGGTTTTAATGGAGGTGATCATCCTTGATCTCTCTCTCAGGTTTACTATTTTGCATTCACACGTGTTATCTCGCTAGTCCCGCCCTCGATTTCTTTTTTTCGGAACAGGTTTTGGGGCTTTGGGAGAGGCAACGCCTCGTCCGGTTGTGGTGGTGATGGTGGAGGTGCTTTTATTTGTGGACGCCTCCTCATCTCGCAGTGTTTCTCATTACTGGCAAGTGAGGCGACGGCAACCTCAACCACTACGTTTTCATTTGCACGATGGCCCTCTTTCCGTAACCCTGTAGTGCAATGTGTGTTTGTTCCTATAGCCGTTTATTTGTGGACTGAAACCTGCTGAAATGACCTTCACACGTATTTTGTTTTCCTGCTCTAGCTAGCTACATGTTATACTATGGCAACTTTTCTCTCTCACCAGTACTCGTGGTGTTATTGGTATTAACTCATGGATATGGAATGTCATTGCCACTCAATAAAAGTCCCCTATTTAATATTATAAACTTTTATTTCTCCTCTTTAGCACCCTCTTAACCCCTTTGAAGAAAAGCTCCGGTCGGCCCGGGTAAAGATGGTGAGGAGGTCAAGGCTCTTCGATGTGTTTTGCTGCTGTTGTTGCTGCTGCTGCTGTGTGTCTGAAAAAGACATGCAAAGGGGTATCGCTACCTCTTTCAAATATTTCTCGCCTAGTCAATATTCGCTTTGGGACGAAGGAACAGGGTCGGATCGGCAAGTTAAAGGCACCTTTGGAGCTCCCGGTTATCGATTTTCGTCCACCATGGATGTTTGTCATTTCTGGCAGTGGGTCATAAGGGAAGGGAACTAACTATAAAAGGCAACAGATTGTTGCAGTGTTGGTTTGCTCCGGGGAGGAAGGAGGGCAGACTGAAACTGCAGTGGGATGATTCCTGATATAACGATGATTAGGGGCTACCCACTCTCTCTCTCTCTCTCTCTCTCTCTCTCTCTCTCTCTCTCTCCCCCTCCCAACTCCCGTGCGTTGGAGAAAGAGGAGAACCGTGGTTATTGGATGGATCAACTTCGAGATTGTGTTTGGCTGGATGATTCCGTTACGGGATGATGGATGCCATTGAAGGAATTGATTCGGGGAAAAAAATGAGATGACTGTAGCTTTTGGATTTTTGTGGACTCTGCTAACGTTTGCAATTGTTGACGTCAGTAGACATGTGGTGGTGCGGTTTTTTGTTACCTGTTGCCGAAGCCCCGAGAAGAGTTTTTTTGGCCATATTTGTGCAGATATTTATCCCCGGTTCGTCGACGACTTCGGGGAAATGCGGTTCCGATTGACAGACTCTTTGGCCCTGTTCAGTTTTTGAGGGGAGAAAGAGAGAGATAGAGAATTCGAGCGCGCACCTATCGACAAGAACGTGAAACATTTGTCACTAACCCCTTTCTTGCTGTTAGGTGTTGCCAAATTTCGATGAAGACCTAAATAAAGCCGTGCTACGTGTTGTATTTACTTCTAGTGAGTCCTTCCAGGTGGCGTGCTTAGTCCACGTTTATTTTCCTAGTAACAGGATGTTCTTTTCCAGGAACCATTCCTATCTTTCCAGTTATTTATCGCTGACATCGTTTTCTTCATTGTCATCCACCTCTTCCGCCCCCCTCCTCTCCCCTACCATCGTGATACTGCCTACCGGCCGTTTTCTTTATCCTTTCACACCCTCTGCCTCCACCAATAATACGCCTATCATCGATTAGTGTTGCGCAGAAAGGGGTCACTCCACATTAGTGATTAGATGGGAAACACGCGATGTCATGTTGCTTCGGTGGTTTAGTGGTTAATGGAGTTTCTTTTTGAGTTCATGGTTGAAGGTTCGATCCTGGTCAAGGCGGATAGCTTCTGCCCGATGAGAAGGGCGGAAGCTCTAAGTGCATCGGTGCAGTGTGGAGTGCTGCTTACTACTATGCAGTCAAAGAAATCCGTACGTGTAGGTCGGCAGGATTCCCAGGTGTAGGGGCACCCTCCCTATGTTAAGGAGTAAAGCCCGCTTCACAATAACATGGGGAACGAGAACGGCAACGGACTGCAAAGTTGAATAAAGTTCAACTTTCCCGTTAAACGTAAGCCGTTTGACCAATAGGAGCGCACCTCCACCACATGACGTACCCGTCGCCCCGACCCCCCTCTGCACAAAACACGTTTTCCGTTCCCGTTGAAGCGGGCTTAAGCAAAGGGTTGCAGCATTAGGTTGTTTATAGCCAGTGGTTAGCACGCTCGGCAACTGCGTCAGTAGTCCTAGGTTCGATACTGGACCGAGGTGAGTCGGCTTCTTTCGGGCGAGAGAGAGAGAGAGAGAGAGGCCGTGAGTGTGCCTTCTTTCGGATGAGAAGTAAAACCGAGGTCCTGTGTGGGTGTACGATGGCACTGGCACGTAAAAGAACCCTCTCTACTACGCAACGGGTAGATGAGGCAAAATTTCCAGGTGTAGGAGTTCGCTCGCCCCCCTTCCCCTGGCGGCGGTAGCATTCCCCGACGAACACTAGACCGACGATAAATAAGCGTAGAGGTGCAGCTTTGGCCGGCAGCCGGCTGCAGAAAAGGCTATGACCAATATATCGCCCTTGTGTCCATTCAGAGGGACAAGATGGGTATCCGACCCTGCCATAGGCGGGAAAAGGGTTAGGAGTTGCTTTGCTTGTTCTCAATTCTGATGGGACGTTGGTAAAAGGGTTAGGATTGATGATTTTGATTGATACATTTTAAAGAGAGAAAGGAGCGGTGTCGTCTACTGGGGGAGGGAGACGTTTGACCTAATTTTACTGGTTGTTGTCGAAATGTCCCGAGTCGTGAATTCTAGACATGACTGTATATTTAGCCATCTGGTTTAAGCCTTGGTTTTTCGTGAACCGGTCTTAATTGACTGGCTGCTGATAGTTTGATGTGTAGGAATCTGCGTTGGTGGTGTTGGGCTTCTCTTCCCCTCCCTCGCCCCTTTCCTGCTTCCGGAGGCGACATGTTTAGGGTCAATCGCCTTGATGGTAGTAGTCGTTCCACGTAATCATTTCATTCATAATCACCACATGGTCATTTTCATGAGGAAGCTTTTAAGAGGAATTGATAAGTGAATCGAGAGGTGTTGTCACTGTTGTGGGGGTGTAGAGGAGCCGTTTGTGGTTTTGGTGGGCGTCGTCATTGTCCAAAGACCCAGTAGACTTTTTTTTTCGTTTTTGTGGTCGGTGTGTGACATATATTTTGGCAATGAATTCTTTGGGACGTGGGAAAAATTTGGAAGCGAGTAAAGGTCAAAGGAGACAGACGATGAGTGTGATTGTGTGTGCTCATGTACTTTTATTTGGTGGTGTTGGTGTGGTACCCGTGTTTATTAAGCAGGGGGCTGAAAGATTTTTGTTTGGGCCCAAGGCGGAATGTGTGTGATGGAGTTGGCGACGGTTAGTTGACGTGCCCATGACTGGTGCTGACTCGGTGGCATGAGTCATCCTCGCGAGATGATTTTTTGTCTTGTTTTGGTATGTTCTTTCTTTCCTGTTCATTGGCGTCTCTGCAGATTCTTCTTTAGCTCCTGTAGCCTTTGACCTCTTGAAATGTCAGTAAACGTGGTGTCCGCGGGCGTAATTGGTGTCGGATTAGATAATCACGGTGAATCATTTGGTTATGAGCATGATACGATGATGATGGAAACCCATTTTAGTCTAATTGTGGCCCACCGTCTCTTGTTGCTACCCCGTTCCTCTCGTCGTCCTCCTCTTGGACATTGTTTCTTCTTGAAGAGGAAAGGTCATTGTCGAGGGAGAATATTGAAATGGGCGTCGATGCAGGCGAAAGTTCAAAATTGGGTGCTGCCAAGTAAATGTTGAAGGCCAAGTTCTGGAATCTGGATGATGATGATGATGACGACGACGGCAGCAGTGGGATATATTTTTTCTCCCAAAAATTTTAGCTCTCAGACTGCCTGCCTCTTTGCTCTGTTCGATGATGATGATGGCCAAAGGTCACTAATTTGTCGCTCGATGACGATTTCGACTAAGTGGCCATCAATTTTTTATTACTGTTGATGAAACTAACTACTAAGTCGAGTCAGTGGCTAGCCGGCTGCAACTAATGAGAGCTGTCGTCACCGGCCATCTTGATTCCGATATGGGACGATGCTGTAAAGAGGTTCGGAATCTAGGGTACGATTGGTCAACCGTGAGCGATATTCGATCCTACTGAATTTTCACTCCGTCCTAGTCATTTTACTGTTGATCTCTTCCGTTGACTGAGGCGGCACTTTGATGTTGCGGGCAAAGGTTTTATTTTCTAAATTATGCAGGTCATCTCGTTGACCTTTCTAAATGGGTTTTTTTTTTAATCTAAGTAGCCAACGCCGCCACCACCCTGTTTGTTACGTGCACGTATGTTTTACCTATTGGGAGAACGTGACGGGCATCTCTATTGTTATTTAAACATATCTAGAGGGTGTTGCAGGGGTTTTTTTTTTTGTCATATCTTGTCCCATTCCAGGTCGCCTTTCCCTCGTCGTCCTTCTCCAATTCTGATCTGGTTATTGATTTGACACTCGGTCCGATGGGTTGGTTTCTGTCAATATTGGCACGGGTGGTTGATTGTGTGGTTCCGGGATCTCTACTTTTTATCAAGGTTGAAATTTTTATTGCTGAATTTAATGCGGCAAATAATTGGTGACCTTTCATCTCTTGGTGGAGTGCGTGTGGAGCACTCGCAGTTTGGGGGGTTGCGCAACACGTGTTTATGAGACTTGGTTGTACGCATGCGCCTCTGTATCGTTGATAGGGTGTAGTATTGTATTGTGTTGTTGAATGTGGTAGGGGAGCGGGGGTGGGAAAGGAGAATGTTAAACGTTTGATGACGTAATCGCTACAGGCTTTTTGGTCATGTGTGTGGCTGGGTGTGACATGAGTTGGAAGTGTCCGGGACGTGTGCGACTCGCGTGTGTGACTGACATGCCTGTGCGTGACGTCATCGAGTGACAGTGACGTTGCGCGGATTTTATTCGTCGAGTTTCACCCTATTTATGGTGGCGAACGAATTAAAGTCGTCGGTTTTTATTAAATGGGGATTAATTGGACTTAGTCATCGGTGGCAGTGGTGTCACTGGGTTTGGACACCCCAGTCTTGTTTTTGTGATAATGACCTTTGACCCTTGTTCACTCGTTCCGATTTCGGTCACCGTGGAGTGTAAATATTTAACACCGGGGAACTGGATGTTTTCAGCAGGGTTTTCGCGCATTTCTAATATTGTACCCCCCCCCCCCCCCATTACAGGGTTATGTCCAATCCGATGTGGGGCTTGCTTGCGTGATGTCACTCCTTGACACCACTCTGACAACCCTCTAGTTTTGACAAACCAAGATTGAGTCCGAGTAACATATAAATTCAAGAATGCCAGAGTAGGGCCATGAACTTTTAGTCTAGTAAGTTGTGAACTACCTGGGATGGGGATTGATCCTCTCCCCCTTCCTCGTCGTGGCAACGCGACTATCTTAACCCGTTCTATGCAGGGATATGTGCAAGAGAGGTTGCAATTTCAGGGGAGTGGCTGTATTGCGTTGGACACGCCAGTTCTCGTCTGATTACTGAAGTTAAGCAACGCAACCTCAGCGAGTACTAGTAGGGGTGACCGCTTGGGGACACTGGGTACTGCTAATACCCAAAAGTAATCGTAACAGTGTAGTGTCTGTGCAGACCCTGTATTCGAACTATGCAGTGGACGGGGTTCTGATGACGTTTGTAGTTGAAGGGCCCTAAAACACCACCGAAACCAGTTCTCGTGTGATCACTGATGTTGAGCAACGCAAACCCCCGTTAGTACTAACATGAGTGGCCGGTTGGGAACACTGGATACCGCTAATACCCGAAAATCGTCATAACAGCCTAATGTCTGTGCGGACACTGCATTATAACTATGCGATGGACGGGACTCCAATGACTTTTGTAGTTGGAGAGCCCTAAAACACCAAAGCAACTCCTAACCCTTTTCCCCGCCTATGGCAGGGTCGGGCACCCATCTTGTCTCTCTAAACGAACACAAGGGCGATTTATTGGTCATGGTGTTTTCTGCAGCCGATTGCCGGCCAAAGCTGCACCTCTACGCTTATTTATCACCGGTCTAGCGTTCGTTTGGGAATTCCACCGACGCCAGGGGGGGGGGGGGGCGAGCTCCTACACCTGGAAATTTTGCCTCATCTACCCGTTGCGTAGTAGAGAGGGTTCTTTTACGTGCAAGTGACTTAGTACACCAACACGGGACCTCGGTTGTACTTCTCATGAGAGCGGCGAATTGCGTTGGACACACCGGTTCTCGTCTGATCACTGAAGTTAAGCAGGGCAATCCCAGCGCAGTGAGGGCAGTGTCTGTGCAGTCTCTGCATAAGAACTATGCTGTGGACGGGGCTCTAATGACCTTTGTAGTTGAAGGGCCCTAAAACAACATGTAGTTCTCATCCGAAAGAAAGCGCACTCGCGGCCTCTCTCGCCCGACAGAGAGAGGGCCTCTCGAACCTGGAACCACTACGTTACCGCGACGGGTTAGAGCCCCTAAAACACCAACGAGACAAAAAAAGGCAATCCAAGGCAGTGCAGCGGTACTTCATGACTGACCCTCCATTCTCCTGTTTTTGTTGTTTGTTGGTGTTTAAGGTCCCGTCAACTACAAGGTCATTAGAGACCCGTCCACTGCGTAGTTCTAATGCATAGACTGCACAGACACTACACTAATGCGACGAATATTGGGTATTAGCAGTACCCAGCTTTCCCGAGCGACCACCCATGTCAGTACTAACTGGGCTTGCGTTGCTTAACTTCAGTGATCAGACGAGAACTGGTGTGTCCAACGCAACTCGCCGCTCCCTCTCCGTTCCCCAGTGGCTCTCATCCGATACATTTTAGTGCAACTCTTTAATTTATGGTCCGGGCTGCTCCCCTCCCCTTCCCCCGTGCTTATTTTTTTTTTCAATTGATAAATCTGTCAGACGAAATAATGGTAATGATGGGTGATGCGTCAGGAGTCTCGTTTCCGTGCCTTTGTGTTTTCGTAGGTTCGTATCCGCGTAGGATTGGAAGTTAGTGAAATTTGATTTTTGGCGTTGGTTTTCGTGTACCCCCTATGCCAACCAATCATCGAAATAACAGTTGTCTGATGCAGTAGTGTTTGATTTATTAGTCATGTTTTAAAAATTGGGCGAGCCTCTCTCTCTCTCTCTCTAATCTGTTGTGCTCCACTCCTCTAACTCGATCTTTTGCCATCACTTCACCCTGCTCCCCGATCATCTCCTGCTTCATCAGGTGTTACCTTTTTTTTTCTTGTCCTCTGCCCCCCTCCTCCTCCTCCTCCTCCTCCTCCTCCCGATCTTTCTTCTGTTTTCTAACCAGGCAATCGTTGGACCGCTGCGCGAACGGTGTGACTCATCTTGGGTATAGGTCGTCGGTGATTCGTGAGTTTGAATTGAATTGCCTTACGATTACTATTCTGCCACCCGATTTCGTCCCGTGTCGTGTGTCCGCCTTCCTCCTCTTGTCTCCTGTCCCCCCCCTCTCCAATCTCTTTTTTTACCGTCTTATCATCTCTCTCTCCCTTGGTAGAGTCCCACGTCCACACACCTTTTTTTTTGGGCTTTAATCCCCCTCCTAATTCACCATCTCCTTCCGGGCCCTTCCTCGTCCATCCCACGCATGCGCGCTGTGGTCGTATTTTCGTGGTAAATGTAACACCACACAAGATGACGTCATTTGTCTTATTGTATTTTAAAGAATGAGAAGTCCTCGTCACTTGGGGTATTAAATTAGCATCCAGTTGTGTCTGTTGTTGCGGTTCGGTTTAATGACGGCGACGAGTTTATCGATTTGGGTTGAGGGGAAAGGGTTGAGGAATATAGAGGGGTATGAAGTGTAAGAGAAGGGGTGTGGAGTGGGATCGACTATGAAGCTCGGCTAATTCGTGAATAATTTTTTTGTATCTTGTTTTATTGCCGCCCTCACTCCTCTCTCTCTCTCTCCATCTCGACCCTCTGCCCCTCCCTCTTCCTACCCTGTGCCCCTCCCTCGTTCTACCCTCTGCCCCCCTCTCTTTCCATCTCCTCTCCCTCGCTGTCTCCCTCTCTCTCCCTCTCTCCATCTCTCCATCTCTACCCTCTGCCCCTCCCTCTTCCTACCCTGTGCCCCTCCCTCGTTCTACCCTCTGCCCCCCTCTCTTTCCATCTCCTCTCCCTCGCTGTCTCTCTCTCTCTCCCTCTCTCCATCTCTCCATCTCTACCCTCTGCCCCTCACTCTTCCTACCCTGTGCCCCTCCCTCGTTCTATCCTCTGCCCCCTCTCTTTCCATCTCCTCTCCCTCTCTCCGTCTCTCTACCCTTTGCACCTCCCTCGCTGTCTCTTTCCCTCCATCTCTCCATCTCTACCCTGTGCCCCTCCCTCGTTCTACCCTCTGCCCCCCCTCTCTTTCCATCTCCTCTCCCTCTCCGTCTCTCTCTACCCTTTGCACCTCCCTCGCTGTCTCTCTCTACCCTCTGCTCCTCCCTCTCTACCCTTTGCCTATCCTATCCCGTGTTTTTTTTTTGTGTAGTGTCCATTTTCTGAGGTTAGTAGTGGGGTGCTGTGCGCATGCGCGAATGCTTGACATTTTTGTGATGATGAACACGAAATGGTTGAAAAATGCGAGTGTGGTGTGACACCAACCGATAGTGGTGAATGAATACCTTTGGATTGCGCATGGTTCGTTTTCGGTTAACGGGTTGGGACACCCCTTAGTTGCCGTTTCCTCCCTCCCCTTCTGCTACTCCTCCTCCTCCTCTTAAATCAGAGGTCCTCACTTTGTCCTCCTTAATTCCTCATTTCCTTTCCGCCCTAATAGTAGTAGTTGTAATAGTTTACTGGCTGGCGCATATTGATGGGCAGTTCCCCGATACTAGGTGTTGGTTGTTATTTAATATAGACTCGTTTTCGACCTCACTGATACATTAGTCTGCATGTTGCCATAGTCGACGATAGACGAGCTATTGTTGTTATCATCATCGTCGGTGAATTTCGGAGGTGCGAATTTAGGCTACTATCTTCACGTGAATTGCACCCTCCCTGACCCGTTGTCTCGTTCCCCCGGTGTTTTTTCCTTTCTTTCCTCATGTGCTTCGAGATACTAGTTTATATACGCTGACGTCTAGTGCTGATCCTGAGTCGTGACAACCTCTTCTCTTCCTCGTTCGCCGTACGAGGTTACACTCTAGTGGCCTCTTCGTTTTCTTTTTTTTTCCCTGTTCGGGACGATTTTTTTTTTGTTTGCGTCGTCCCTCTGTCGTCAATGGTGGACGTAATGAGGAAGCGGGACTTGTCACCCCGAGAAATTGGACGGCGTCTAAGATACAAGGTAAGCAAGTGTTTTCATCTTGTAGAGAATTTTTTTGTTCCCGGATCACTCTTCATCTCAGTAAGAGGGTAGACAGTGACAGGGGACCGGGGATGTGGGCCGGTTGTCAACACGCCAGTGTGCATATTTTGGCTGTTGTCGGAGCAGTCGTGAGGTTACACCGATTGGTGATAAGACTTACACCTGCCTCGGTGGAGCAATAGGTAGCGTGCTCGATTTACTGTGACAGTGGTTCCAGGCTCGATTTTTGGATCGAGGTGGGTTGGCGGCTTCTTCCGGGCAAGAGAGAGAGAAGCCCTGAGTGTGTCGTCCTTCAGGTGAGAAGTAAAACTGAGGTCCCGTGTGGTGTATGATGCCATTTGCATGTCAAGGAACCCTCTCTACTCTGCAGCGGGTAGATAAGGCAAAATATCCAGGTGTAGGAGGAGCTCGCTCCCCTGGCCTCGGTGGAGTGCCCCATGGAATAGTAGACTGACGATAAATAAGCATAGGGGTTGCAGCTTTGGTCGGCAGCCGGCTGCGGAAATCTTTCCGAGATGGGTACCCGACTCTGCAAGAAGCGGGGAATAGGGTCCGGAGTTGTTTTATAGGTGATAATAAGTGTACTGTAGGTGTCTTGAGCTAAGCCCCTTCTCTTATCCCGAATTTCTACTCTTTCCTCCCCTACCCTGTTCCGCTTGTCAGCCCTCTTCCCCTCCTCTTTTGAGCTTTATCAGGTGTTATAACATGGTTTATTATGATTGATTATATGATGTCGTAACGCATTGTGTAGTGAATGGCAAGGTTATTTATGGAGGTGTAACAGAGAAGCGGAAGTTGGGTAGCTCAGGCGGTTTCATCCGGCCTGATCTCGGCCAGCAGTGGCTGCTGTGTTGTTTTGGCTGCTGCGGATGGTTGACCGCTAGTGTTCGGACATATAAAACTGCATTTAATGAGTTCATCGGGCTATATCTCGCCGAAAAGTGTATAAGGACCTGGCCGGCTGACAATCTTTTAAACTGTTTCTCGTTAAATGTCAGATTTGGAAGATGATGAAAGCTTACGATAGCGGCATTTTTGTGTGACAGTTGTCAGTGGTGACTGGAGCCAATAGACCCGGTGGTTGTTATTCGACTGAGCCGTGTCGGAGTCCGGCTGCTAGTTTGTGGGGTTTTTTCTGGTTCTTTGCAGCGCCGATGTAGCCGTTTGCGAGTGTGTCGTGTGGACTAATTTTGTTGTTGACAGGCGGATTGGTGTTTTAGGGCCCTTCAACTACAAAGGTCATTAAAGCCCCGTCCACAGCATAGTTCTGATGCAGAGACTGCACAGACACTATAGTAATGCGACGATTTTTGAGTATTAGCAGTACCCAGTTTTCCCAAGCGGCCACCCATGTCAGTACTAGCTGGGGTTGCGCTGCTTAACTTCAGTGATCAGACGACAACTGGTGTCCAACGCAATTCGCCTCTCCCTTGATAGGCGGAGAGGGGAAGGGAGACCCGCCTCGGTGGCGCAGGAGGTAGCGTGCTCGATTACTGCGTCAGCGGTTCTTTCTTCTTGACTTCTTTTCGGGCAAGAGAGAGAGGGAGGCCCCTAGTGCGCCTTCCTTCGGATGAGAAGTAAACCCGAGGTCCCGTGTGGTGTACGATGGCATTTACACCCCAAAAAACCCTCTCTACTATGCAGCGGGTAGATGAGGTAAAATTTCCAGGTGTAGAAGCTCGCCTCCTTCCCTACCCCCTCCCGGCGTCTGGTGGAGGTGGAGCAGTAGAGCGACAATAAATAAACATAAGGGTTACAGCTTTGGTCGACAACCCGGCTGCGTCAAAAATGCCGTTCAATAGATGACCTGTGTGTCCATTCAAAGGGACATGATGGGTACCCAACTCTACCACAGGCGGGTGAAGGGTTAGGAGTTTCTTTTTTTAGGTGGAGGAGATGAGGGATATGTCTCTGCTTTGGTATGAGATGTGTATCATCATGGATTTTGTAGGCCTCTTGATAGCCCAGTACGTGTCTGCAATCCCATGGTGGAATCTCTTGGACAGTTGCTACCCTTTTATTTCCAGACAACTGCTTAATACTGGTTACTGGTCGGGTCCACTTATGGTCGCAATCGTCTCCTCGTTCGGCCGGAGTTAGGGAGAGGGAGAGAGGGGGGGGGTTGTTTGTGATTGTTGATTCGGGCCAAGGTATGTGCTGATGGATGGGATACTTTCTGGAAAGTTACCAAGTAGTAAACGATGCGTGGCATAATGCCCAATTGAGAAATGTGGAGTGGTGTGTGTAGAATCGATTTGATTCATTCTACTTAAGGGTAACATAAGTGTCCCAAGTGAGGTAGCGGTGATTGTAGTAAATGTGTTGTGGAAACAACTCTCTCTGGACTTCACTTTAGCGCCCTTATCGTCTTCTTAGCCCTTGTATCTCTCCTGCCCGATTACTTGGAAGATCTACTCGCGATGCCCTTGGAGCATTTAGTTCTAATGTGGTGATTGTGAAAGGGATAGAGACTAAATGGAAGGTAACTCTGTTATAACCTTCCAGCATCGTCATCCCCTTATCCCGCCTGTGGCAGGATCGGGTCTGCGGGTTGTAGTCCTCCACTCTATCTTCCCTTTCAACTTGATTGGGACCTTCCTATCACGCAGGACTCGACTTGAATCTATGGGTCACATCCGAGTCTACTCCCCATTGCTTTGGAATGTTGATCCTAAGTACTTTCCCCTCTTGAACCTTTGTCACCAGGTCGCCCCCAGAGTGTACGTCACCATTATTTCCCCGTCCTTCCCAATTGAAAGCTAAGACGTTATAACCTTCCAGCACCCCAGGATTTTCCTGTTAAACTTTTGGTGGCATAATGTACAGACGAGCCTTGTTAAGGGTACGGTACCGGACGGGCCTCACCTTCGTAGTTGGAATTTCTATTCCTGTTTCGAAAACGGGGCGGCACAGAGCAATAGACGGAAAGGCCCAGTTTCCGTCTGTTGAAAGTGTTGAAAGATAATGGGTTGGGTGAAGATGAAGGGGGATGTATCCACTGGTAGCTATTGGAGGTTAGGTTGGGTGAGGGTCGTTGATGTAGAAGTGGGGCAAGACCCAACCCCTGAAAGGAAGAATTTTGGTAAAGTTGTCCAGAAAGTGTTAGATCAACAGTAGGCGGACAGTCGCCTCTCGCTAGTCATCCTTGCTTTGGGATGGGACCAACTGACTCTTTGGTGGCCGTATTCTTTTGCCTCCCCTCCTTCGACCTGACAGTAGCTATATAAGGGGGCTGGTAATTCGTTGACCTTTGCCCTAGTACAGTCGACTCTGTTTCCCCCACTTTCTTTCCCCTTCACCCACTGAATGCTTGACACACTTGTTGCAATCTTGCCGTGTGACGTGTGTGGATTGCCCTCCACCTACGATACTTTTTGATACGTCGAACCGGAGGGGCAAGTCAATAAGGACTGTGACGTTGGTGAGATGACGTCATCGGGTGACGCGGGATTTACGGTGACAATGTTATCTTTATTTGGTTGAGGCTGAGGCGTTGAACCGCTTAATGGAGGGGGAGGGGAAATATCAGCAAAAAGGGGGCGGGGGGGCGGAGTGTTAAATGTGTTTACCAGCCCTGGGGCTTCTGTCTAGCGAGTTGCACCCAATTTGTTCCCCATACTGTTTGCATCTTGTTGGTTGGGTGAGCATAGGTACGAGCATCCGTTAGTGTCGCGACTTGTGACGTATAGTCTGATAATCTGTATATTAGCGTACCCCAATGTGAGAACCAAGGGAGTGTGTGTGCGCATTTTTTTGAATGGCGATGTGCCTCTCGTGAGCCACGTGTAATCTGTGGAATGTGGACTATTGGTGTATTTTGAGTGTGACCCAAATTGTGATTTAAAGACGCTGACCAGTATGTCGACTATTCGGATCAGAACTCGACCCTTCCCATTGTTGAGGATGCCGTCGGAGGATAATATGTTCGGCACGTCGATGTGCTTCTTTTCGTCTGGAGGGGACTGGCAACAAGAGATACACCTCAGTCCTCGTTGGGATGTGAGTATTGGCCCTCTTTATTAATTCCCCACCCCCTCTGTCCTTTCCTTATCCCAGTGGAATGTGACCTGACCGGTAGTAGCGGAATGTTTTCTACCTGGAAGTAATAATGATCCCTGTCCACGTGGGTCATCATTTCGAAGCAACGCAATCCCAGCTAGTACTAACATGGGTGGTCGTTTGGGAGAATGGGTACCGCTAATACCCCAAAATCATCGCTTAGCGTAGTGTCTAGGCAGTCACTGCATTAAACTACGCGGTGGACGGGACTCTAATGACCTTTGTAGTTGAAGAGCCCTAAAACACCAACAAAACAAAAAAATGGGTCACCTACTGAGATCATCCACCTTATTCTTCTTCATTCCGGATGTGGGACTAGCACTTCCGGAGTTTGAAAGTTCGGACAATTGTTCATGAAAGAATTTTTCGAGTGGACAGTGTAGGTAGTTGTCCCACGCTGATGACTCAGCTTCTGCCACTTGTGTTTTTTTCTTTTAAGCGAGGAATGTCCTGTCTGTATTGGGCCCTCTACCTGATCCTTAATTTTGTCGTCGATACCTTTTCTATCTTGTCACCCTCCCGAGGACTCATTTTTTTTATTGGTGTTAACCCTTTCCTATTCCTACTTGCCCTCCCCTCCATTTATGTAACTCTGCTTCAACCGGATGTTTGTGGCACGTTTTGCTTTCAAGGTTTTTGGAGGGATGAGATTGCTTCTCTACGTTGGGGGACGAAGGTAGTAGCGAGAACCCTCTTCCCCCACCTTGTTTTTGTCCCGTACTATTTTTTTTTCCTCGGATTCACGCTGCACCTTGGTCACAGAAGAGCCCATGTTATTTACAAAACAGGGTGCGTGGCCTTCGATATGTTTTTTTTCTCCCCTATTCACTCCACCTGTACAAAGTAAATGGGCCCACCCTGTCTTCGTATTGTTGTCTTAACTGACGTTCGTCCTAGGTGAGCCGCTTCCGGTTCCTATCCGCGGACGAAAGAATTGAAGTCTCATACTTCCTTCCCCGTCCTGTTCCGACCGGTGCGTGGTAGATTCGTCCGGCGGTGGCGGCGCTGTCTCACCTTTAGAAAATGTCGGTTGTCGTTAGCCATGTTGGGGAATGACGCGTGTCACGTGACAACGGCGGTTCATTCATGCGGTTGACGGTTGTAGTAATAGTAGTAGTACAGGGTGAATCGAAAGGTGATGGTTTTTATTTAACGTCCCTCTCCCCTCTCTCTCTCTCTCTCTCTCCCCCCTCTCTCTCTCTCTCCCCTCTCTCTCTCTCCCCTCTCTCTCTCTCCCCTCTCTCTCT
>JAAFCE010005724.1:21462056-21573116 GCA_013389805.1 Trigoniulus corallinus | reverse complement strand
CTCTCTCTCTCTCTCCCCTCTCTCTCTCTCTCTCCCCCCCTCTCTCTCTCCCCCTGTTAACCCGCCGCGGTGGCGTAGTGGTTAGCACGCTCGGCAACTGCGTCAGTAGTTCTAGGTTCGATACGGGACCGAGATGGGTCGGCTTCTTTCGGGCGAGAGAGTGGCCGCGAGTGTGCCTTCTTTCGAATGAGAAGTAAAACCGAGGTCCCGTGTGGGTGTACGCTGGCACTTGCACTTAAAAGAACCCCCTCTACTACGCAACGGGTATATGAGGCAAAATTTCCAGGTGTAAGAGCTCGCCCCCTGGCGTCGGTAGCATTCCCCAACGAACACTAGACCGACGATAAATAAGCGTAGGGGTGCAGGTTTGGCCGGCTGCCGGCAGCTTTGGCAGCTGTGTCCATTCAGAGGGACAAAATGGGTACCCGACCCTGCCCTAGGCGGGGAAAAAGGCCCTCTCTCCCCCTGTTGAAAGCAATTTACTGATTCTTGGGGGAGGAGGAGAGAGTCTAGGTCAGGGGTTTCCACATTTTGCGCCTTTTCTTAATGTTGGCTTGCCCACGGCGCCCTTTTGACTTTTTTTTCGTGTTTCCCGAAGACGCGTTGCTGACCTCTTTTGGCCCCCAGTGCTCGTATTTGTAATAATGGAATATTTCGTGGCACCACCCGCCTATGTGAACGGCTGTCTTACCTTGGACACCAGTTCTCGTCTGATAACTGAAGTTAAGCAACGCAACCCCAGTTAGTACGAATAGGGGTGTCCGCTTGAGAAAACTGGATGCCGCTAGTATCCAAAAATCGTCGCATTAGTGTAGTGTCTGTGCAGTCTCTGCATCAGAACTACGCAGTGGAAGGGGCTCTAATGACCTTGTAGTTGAAGGGCCTTAAAACCCCAACAAACAGCAACTCGTCTGATTATCGAGGTCGAGCGACGCACCCTGCTAGTATTAGTATGGATGACCGCTTGGGAACACTGGGTACTGCTAATACCCAAATCGTCGTAACAGCGTAGTGCCTGTGCGAACTTTGCATTAGAACTACACAGTAGACGGGGCTCTGTTGGCCCTAAAGCCCCAACAAAACTACGCACGCACACTTTGAAAATCCTGTACTAGAGGCTCCAGAGCCAATGTTGGGATGCTCTAAGGTTCAGCACGTTATTCTGGTTATGGACTAAGTGTTGATTTTTGAAATATTTCGCGGCAACCCTATGAGGAAGCCGCGAATCCTCAGGGCCCTGTGGGGCACAGTTTGGGAATCCCTGGTCTAGCTCTTCAACTTGGGAGTTTCACCGATGCTTTACTTTATCACCAATTCGGGATGGAAGGCGCGCTTGGGGCCTCTGTGACATCGCGTGGAGAGGACGCCATATGAATCTAACGCCGATATGACGCCCTGGGTGCGGTGAATGAATCAGTTCCCTCTCCCACTCTCCACCCAGCGGCGGGGATTGGAGTCATTTGCAAATGTCAGTTTTAGATATACAGTATAATATATTCTTAAGCTGTCATTTTCACTTCATTCCAGGTCGCCCACGTTCCTTAGTGCCGAAGGTAAAGAAAGACCTGTTCAGAACTGAATCCCTAATGGTCATACAGAAGGGGAGGGAAGGAGAAGAGAACCATGGGGTGAGAGGATAGGTACAGTTTAGCACCTTAGGGGTTGGTGCAGGAGGATGCTAATGTGATGGTGGCCCCATTGAATGATAGGTCAAGGTATTTCTGTTTTGGAGGGGACGACGACGAACCCATTTGACCTTTGGTAATCTGGATGCTAATGAAGGTGACTAATCGGGTGAATCATCATTTTATTTTTTTTTTTAATTTTTTTTGGGCAAAGAGTAAAGGTAGGCCCATCAACCGGACGGTATCCGGAGTCGATTCGGCGTCACTCTAGTTAGGGTTGTTGTTCTCTTCGCTTCTCAGTAGTCGTTAGGCGCCCTCATTAATAAATTGGTGTACAAACGGCGCCTTCTTGGAGGGACACTGTCTGTGGCGAGGCCCCCTCCTCGTACGCCCACTACGGGCCAAAAACGTGGCTCCACCTGGCCCCGTCGTAGATGTATGTGTAGTTCATTTGCGCCGCTTTTATTTAAAGTCTGGTATATTGTTTCATATGGGGCAAGGGGGGGGGGGCAGTATGAGTGGTGTCTTACCCTCTCTCTGTTTCTTGCCCCCGTCCTTTTTTTTTAAACTACGTTCTCAGAAGTTTAAATAAAAACACCCAGTAAAGGGTTCTTGCGGAACTTTAAAAACTCGTTCGGAAGTCAAAAACATAGTTGGGTGGAGTCGTTTCGCCTAGAGCTTGAGCTAGGTGGCGCTGCTGTGCGCTGTCATTCAACCAGAAAGGGCTGTGTTGTGTGTACGGGTGCATAAAGGGGGGGGGGGGGCGAAGAATGAAACATGAGTAGCCTAGCTATTGGATCCCCTTGAAAAGCGTAGGGATGGTTGAGTCACCCTGTAATTTTTGTTGTTGGTCTTTAGGGGGTCATTCTTAAATTACGGTTCCGTTGATTTGAAGCAATTTCCGGCTTATGAGTGAGTGTGTTAGGTCAGTGTGGCAAGTGACCCGGTTTGCTTTTTTGTGTGTGTGTGTGTGTTTTCCTTTCTCTGGCTCCGACTATGTGACAACTGTCAGGGTGACGGTGGCGGTGCCGGCTCGACCCTAGCCTCTCCTAAATCTTTGTCAACAAGATCCGGTGTTGCTGCTACTTGCTGGTGGTGGTGGTGAAAGAGACATGATGAGTAATGGGAGAGCCCCGGTTTCGAGATTGAAATTGTGCATGCGTGTTTCCGGCCACCATGTCCTACTCGTGGCCCATATTGCACCCTTCTTTCTCTCCATATGATATCATCATATAGCGTCTTCTATCCATGACATCACCGTTTGTCGCGAAATTTGACGGTATTTATAATGTGCTACTCGTTTTGGGGGTTGTCGAATTCTGTTTCCCTGCGATGTACCGTAATTGCTACCGGAAGTCCTGGTATCAAAGCAGTCTAATATTTAATCGTTCCTTCCGCGTGTTTCTTCTTTCTTTTCGTTACTTAGGTCCGTCTCGGTGTGACTCACTACTCGAGATTCCCATGGTTGCAGGCTTGATCCTTGGCCGCGAGGCGCGTGGCGTGAGAAAGGTAGGGGAACCCCAAGTGTACCTCTCATTCCCGGATGGGAGGTAAAGCCTTAGGGGAAGAACATTTACTATGCGGGATGGCATATAGGGGGCAGGAAAGTTGCCTTCTCCAGCTTGGCGGGAGCGCCGAATTGCGTCGGACACAAAAGTTCTCGTCTGATTAGTGAAGTTAAGCAGCGCAACCCCAGCTAGTACTGACATGGGTGGCCGCTTGGGAAAACTGGGTACTTCTAATACCCAAAAATCGTCGCAGTAGTGTCTGTGTAGTCTCTGCATAACAACTATGCTCTGGACGGGGCTCTTAATGACCCTGTAGTTGAAGGGCCCTATAACACCAACAAACAATCCAGCTTGGCCAATCATCATCATACCTTTTTCCCGTCTGTGGCAGGGTCGGGTTTACGGGTTCTAGCCCTTCACTCCTGTATCTTCCTCCAGATCCCCCGTCCACTCCACGCATTATCCTTACGAACAACCTGTTCCCACGTCTGCGTTGGTCTCCCTCTGCCCCGGGTGCTGCCAACCACCTGCATTCATTCCCGGTGCCAAAGGAACAACGGGGTAGTCAGTCGACCCCCTCTGTATATGGCAGAGGGATAGGAAAAAAGTTCTTAAGTTTAACTGTCTTGGCTAAACCTTTTCTTGAGTAGGCATTTCGTGAATTGCCCTACCATCCCGTAACTTCTCACAGTTGGATGAAGGTCGGTGCCCTCTTCGGGGGTGGAGGGGGGGCGAAGGGCGAGAAGATGATGGGGTCTATTAGATGTTCTTTCCGCCCTCCCCTTCTTGAAGTGGACGCCAACGATCTTGGCGCGTCTGGACAGTGTTGTAGACGTGTGTGACAGCATTAATGTTGTCGGCCGAGTCGCTGGAGTCCAGTTTTTAGCTTCCTGTCTCGATGTGGGTCCTCCACCTTTCTTTTTTGGACTCTCCCTCATACCTCCCTCGGGATGTTTTTTTTTGCAGGAGGAGGAGGAGGAGGTTGCTTAACCTTTGCTTCAATTGTGGGTTTAGGGCCTATGTCGGTTCCGCTCATGATGTTAGGGTATGACCCTGCTGAATTTCTTGGTCCCCACCGCACTCCTCTTCGTCCTCCTCCTCCTCTTCCCCACGCTCTTGAGAAAGAACGTTCTTTCCCTATTGTTGGACATCAGGGGCGGGGGTGACTGTTGGATTTTAATATTATACCAGTGTGGTCAGGGGAGGGGTGAATGGAGAGGGTGGTGGATTATATTGACGAAAATGAAGGAGTGTCTTTATGCCCTTGATGGCCTGTCTCCGGGTGGAGCTCTTTCTTTATCAGCTGTGGAGTGTTTCAAGAGCGACATCTAGGATTAAAACGTCTTACTATTGAATAGACGTTTCTAACGGGACGGTAGTAGTAGTAGAGGGGCAAGGGATGGAGGTGTGAAAGTAAGTTTGACGGAAGAGGTGTGCTGACGGTGACTTTTTTTTTGGCAGTCATTTGGGAGGGAGGGGGGGTTTCTTAGAAGACTTTGATTTCCACGGAATTGATGGCAGATGCGGCTTGAGGTTCTGTGGAAGGTTTAGGTTTCTGATTTAAATTTCTACTAAATTAGAGTGTAATCCTATTGTAGCCCGCTGGGTGTGGGTTCATTTAAACCGATTTTGGTCGGACTCGGGGGCTCTACGGGGACTCACGGGATCTACGGGGGCTCACTTTGTCGACACCTGAATTGCACACTTGTGGTAGTTAGAAAAACAAAAGCTGTGGTCCCATTTAGGAATCCTGAGTGTAAGGGAGGTGGGTAGTCGGGTCCTATCCGTGTTTGGGACCCCTAGCTTGTCTCGTCCATCAAAGAGGAGGGTTATTCCAATTATACGTACCTAGTCATAAGGGTGTTTTTACAGTCTCAAATGTGAATGAGGCGAGAGTGCGTGGGATAAAGGTGTCGGACGGTAGGAGGAGGGGGACCTAGTTTCTCTCTCGCTCTCTAGTTCTCCTCCCCCTCCCTCTACCGTCACCCTGCGCAGACGCAATCCAAGGTCATTCTATAAATACGTTGTTTGCAGTTGGGTTGTTTTTGCCGTTTCTAATTCGTTTTTCTCCCCGCCCTCCCTCCTGTAGTACTTTGTGGACAGGTCCTGTTCCTTGGTAGAGTGGTGGTATGGTTCCTCTCCCCTCCTCGATCTCCGGTTTGGGAAATTCGAGAAAATGGGCGGTATTTCTAGCGATTTCCGGTGAGTAGTCAACAGGCAGACAGACTTAGTGTTTGGCAATCAGTTTTCGTGTGCAGGCGGGGGACGGAGGAGAGATAGAGGTATAGGCGGCTCAGAGGTGCACTGATGTGAATTGTGTCACTGGTGAAGAGGAAAAAGGCTTGACGGGGGTGATATGTATTTAAAGTGGTGTTGGTTTTGCCCCATTTCAGAATCTGGTTGGTTTAGGAAGAGGACGCACGCACCTCTGTGCTTTTTTTTAGTGCTCTCCGTGGAAATGGGGTGTTGCGGTAAATGTAGTCGCTACGTCACCAGCCCTCATCCCCTCTCATGACCCCTTCCACGATTTGATTTCAAGAGAAGAAATCCTGTCCCTTTTTTTTCTCTCTTGTATATTTTTGTCATTGGTGTACCCTGTCATCGACGGGCGCCTGACATTAGTCACACAAGGCCGGCCTGCTCTAGTGCTAAATGCAATTTATTTATTTTTTCTTAATAGGCTTTCCGAATTTGTTGTTAGTTACGGCGCTGTAGTCGCCGTCGTTTATTGTTTTTGTTGACATTTGTGTTCTATTGCCACCTACTCGTGCTCCTCCTCCTCCCGTCTTCGTTCCTTTTACCCATCATCCCTTTTAGTTATTCTATAGAATTTTGTTAACGCCGCCTTCTTTTTTTGTTCCTTCCTTCCGTTTCCAGTAATTTTTGGTATAAAAAGTCCTGGGACTACGAAACTTGAAGCCTGTCTTTCCGAACTCTTGTTTACGGGAGTATATACCTCGTCCTCTTTCCTCTCTCCTCTTTTTAACTTCTTCACCATTAACCCTTTCCCCTCAATTTCTCACGAAATAACGAAAAGTTTTCATCTCAAAACGACGAACCGAGAATTCTTTTTTTTTGTTCGTTCTCGGAATATTAACGAATTGCGACCACATTAATTTGACCCGACAGTTGATTTTTGTGGATTTTCTTGACTTTTCTCGGTGGACATCAAATCCACCATAGGCTCTGAATTTATTATTGTTCAAAGAGTGCTTCTTCAGTGGTGACTCTCTTGAAAGATATACACTACTTACATACAGTTAGAGGTATTTGTTCTTTTTTTGTGAGCACCATTCTCTCCAGAAGTCTATATGCTTTGGAATTGTTAAGTTCTGTGGCCAAGAATTGCGCTACTCGACTTTGGTCCAAGATGAGAGTTCAATACCAGGTTTACGTAAGTTGTTAGTTTGTTAATTCTTTGTATATTACTTTGCTATTGCGTCGTTGGCTTTTCTTTTTTTTAAGTCCGCAAAGTAGCTCCCTAATTCCTTTCCCGCTTATTTACAACAAGGTTGGGGTACCTATCTTGTTCCTCTGAATGGACACAAGGGTGATCTGTTGTACAGTGGTTTTTCCCGAGCAGTTGGTTGCTGACCAAAACTGCAATCCCTATGCTTATTTATCGTCGGTCTATTGTTGGTTGGGGAGCGGCGAATTGCGTTGGACACACCAGTTGTCGTCTGATCACTGAAGTTAAGCAACGCAAGCCCAGCTAGTACTGACATGGGTGGTCGCTCGGGAAAACCTGGTCGTGCTAATACCCGATAATCGTCACATTAGTGTAGTGTCTGTGCAGTCTATGCATTAGAACTATGCAGTGGATGGGTTTCTAATGACCTTGTAGTTGACGGGACCTTAAACACCAACAAACAAACAACAACTGTTGGTTGGGGCCCTCCACCAGACGCCAGGACGGGGGGTGGGGGCGAGGTCCTACACCTGGAAATCTTGCCTCATTTACCCATTGCATAGTAGAGAGGGTTCTTTGACGTGCAAATGCCCATCGTACACCACACGGGACCTGGGGTTTATTTCCTATCCGAAGGAAGGCGTCCTCGGGATGTCTCACCCCCGAAAGTAACCAACCCACCTCGATTCAGTATCGAACCTTGAAACACTGGCGCAGTTGCCGAGCGCACTACCCACTGCGCCACCGAGTCGGGCCCCACTTGTTCGCTGTAGCATCTCTTTGATTTACCCATCTCCCTCACTGCTGTCTCGTCGAACCCTTTCTACCATGTCTTCCACCTCTCCTCCTACTCCATTTATAGCTCAGCGTTGGTCATTTGTGCTACTGGACAGCTCTAGTGGGTTGTTGAGATGTTGCAAATGAGGGGATTGACTTTGCGGCATGATTTTGAAGGACTTGAGATAATCGGTCATAACTCTGTGTGAAAGTTGGGATGGGAAGCAGGTTTGGGACAGTGTTTGTGGGATAGAGGTGTAACAGGCTATAAAACAGGCTCTTGATGTGTGAGATAAGGACATGAGTAAAGATGGTTGCTTGATTTTTGTTTATGGATTGTATTCCGCGTTTTGTGGATGATATTTTGGCATCAGTCTCTCTTTTCCATTTGGGGCGGAACAGAGGGCTGGTGCTGCGAGTCTCAAGGAGTCTGATGGCTCCTCCTGAAGAATGCAACAGCAGGATGATGATGATCAGGAGCAGTTGCAATTGTAGAGATGCCGATTGGAGTTTGGTTAGTTGCCCGAAACAGTGAGTCAATGTCTTATTTTGGGATTTTCTTTTTCTCTCCCTCCTTACAGATGCCCGAGTTTGAAGACGTCAGCAAAGTACCGCTGTCGACTCCGGGTGGCGCCATCAGCGCCACCAATGGTGACATGGCAACCCTGATGGAAAATATCCAGAATAAAAAGACGTCGTCAGCCAGTTCACTTCTTAATCGACAGGCGGCAGCGGTCTCAACTGCGGCCGCATTTTCGACTCTTTCGGCATCTTCGGCTACTAGCACCAGTGAAAAGCATACGAGCAGTAGTAGCAGTACTGCCCAGATGGTGACCACTTCGAGTCATTCGGCTAGTGCAAGTAGCAGAGTGAGCAGCAGTAGCAGCAAACGTTCTCAGGTAACCAGTCAGAAAGTGTTAGTAACCCTTACCCCTCCATTGTCCCATAGCCTGTCCTGTCCTAAACTGCTGTCATATTCCTTTTTGATGTTGGATTAACGTCTGTCCATTTTTTTTTCTTACCATATGTTTCAGTTGATGACCCATTCGATGTCCGCCAGCGAAATGAATCTGAAACAAGCGAGCAGTAGTGCCACCTCCGAGACGGTGGCCGAAAATCGTAATTTCGATAGGAGCATGAGTCTGGGTGGTGCCACTCCACCCAGCGTGCTCAAATTGGCCGGCGGTCCACAGCGTGTTTTCTCCGTGGACCGCATGCCCATAACCGAAGAACCCATTCCCATCGTGGAAGAGATGAGTAGTTCTCTGGTGCCTGTCATACCTGGAGGCACTGGCGGCGTCGGTGGCCCTGCCACTACAGCAGGTGTGGCGTCGTCACTGTCATCCAGTAGTGCCACTACCACTTCGGCAGAAGTGAAGTTTGAACAAAAACAACAGATGTCTGCTTCTAAGATGACAGTGACCACTGCAGATGGGTTCTCAGCCGAAAAGGTAGCCGGGTCCAAACAGGAAATGAAACGGATTCAGGCTTCCGATTTCAGCATGGAAGAATCGCGCGCGGCCTCTGCCGTCAAAGCTAAAGTAGAGACTGATGGCTTCAGTGCTGAAAAATCTTCCGCCAAAATGGAGGTGAGTATTATTGTAACTCTCTCATTCTCTTTCTGGCCTTTAAAATTCTCGGACGAGTACAGGTGTAACAGGCGGTTTCAAGGAATGAGGGCGTATTGTACTTATGGACCCCCTTATCGTTTTTGACAAGGCGCTTGACGTAATTCCGGAACCTTCCTAACCTCCGTTCTAATGCGCAGGCGTGAGTAAAGTTAGTTGTTTCTGATTGGCTGAAAGGTTTTTGTCACGTGGTGGAGTTGACATGTGAGCGATCCACGTGTTTTTTCGTTACGCAATGGTAGCGATGACGACATCGTGCTTGACGTGAAGCTTTTGCTACCAAAGTAAACTGTTGGCTTGTCCTCTCGGGACCATCTTACAGGTCTGTCCTCTTCCTCAGTCTGTAATTACTCTTATCTTACTACCTTCTTTAAGTCGTACGGCCGTAATGCGTTTTGCTTCCTCCATTGGTGCAAAGCACCATTTAGGGAAGGACGCGCGTTGTACTGCCTTGTCAGGACGATCACAGTGACTCACTCACCTGAAATGGTTTAACTTTTCTAGAGTTTTCTTGCAGGCGCTGTTGTTTGTTAGCGAGCGCCCCTCCCCTTTTAGTTGTTTTTTCCCCTTTTTTTATTTGTATGTAGTTAAGAGTTAGTTTCTAAATTGGGTTAATTGTTGATGGACGAACCATCCCATTTAGCTCAGGGCCCTCCTTCAGCTTGCGCCGCCTTCTCCACCTTCCCTGATGGGTCATGTTTGTCTTGGCAGTCTATCATCGGGTGGAGGAGGAACGGAGACAGAGAAATATGCAGAAGAAAGGACAGGTGACGACGGTGTGCCGCTTATGTCTCTTAGAATTCCCATAAATAGAAAATTAATTGGTGTACGCGTGCTGCTACTGTTACAGCAGCGGGTACGGAACATCGTAGAAAAGGACACGTAGCTAGAAGGTGGGTGGGTCACGTTGATAAGTTGACTGCCGTCATCAGATATGGCTTTATTTAGTTCACTTCTGCAGAATGACTGACATAATCATGGCATATGTCGTCGTCGCTTCTTCTTTTTACCCATTTGTCATGCCTGTACGTTGCTTTCCTCGTTAGTTCTTGGACCGTTTTATTTCTGGCATTGTTGCAAAGGTGTTGATGATGTCGGTCCCTGTGTTGCTTTATCAAGCACTCGATTGTGACTAAGTGCGACTTGTCCCTCTGAATGGACACGAGGGTTCTTTGAAGCGCAAATGTCATCGTACACCACGGAACCTCTGTTTTACTTCTCATCCAAAAGAAGGCAACCCATCTTGGTCCAGTATCGAACCTAGAACTATTGACGCATTTACCGTGCGCGCTACCCACTGCGCCGCCGAGGCGGGGTTGATTGTGACTAGTGTGAAATGGCGATAAAGTAGCATACCAAATTCGGTAGATGATGAATGGTTGAGGTTTGTTTCTGACTCGGCCTGACTGTTGACTTTCCAGATTTAGACTTTTTGTGTGTCGAATGCGTGGGACTCGTGTTAAATATTCTAAGGAAAGAGGGGGAGGAAGATGAAGAAGACACGTGGTTTATGCACCCTGGTTTCTCACGAATAATTGTTGGTTCGCTGTAACTCTCACCCTACCTTCACCACCTGATACGTAAGTCGGACAGAGGTGGAAACGGAATAACGTAAGCGTAATGTGAGTGAGCAGGTCATCGATGAAGTGATGTGGACTACAAATGGTGATAGTGTGAACGGCTGCCGTTTCTGTTGCTCTTATGTAGCATCTTTGTCCTCTTGATGCTGTAGCTACAGATACTTTACTCATTCTCCTTTCTCCCCCATTAGTTCATCTTTCCCTCTCCCCGCGTGAACCCCCCTGTATTTGGGGCGGAGCGTGGTCTTGTGACGTCATTTGTGTTGTTAGACTCTCCAAGTCTTGCTGGTCACGGGAGTCAAAAAATAGACGCATCCAGCATAACGACAACAAAAGTTCGTGTTAGGAGATCAACTTGTTTTTGGGAGGGATGCGGCGAAGATCCAACAGACCTTCTGGTTCTTTTCTACCAAATGTACCTGCCGGCTTCCACTTCCGCTGTTCTTGCTTCCGTCTAGATAATTTTTTGTCCGTTCGTCTGCCTGTGTTGTGGGACAGTGAAGTGCCTTTGCAGTTACCTATTTAGACAACCAGGGCCACCTAGATCCATCCTCGATTGACTCGGGATTGGTGTATATGTTCTGGACAACCATGTTGGTGAGATTGCTGATGGTGTGACGAGAATCTTCACGATTTCTTGTGTTTTGTCCATGGTGGTTGCTGCTGCTGCCGTCACCGCCTTCTTACGACTGCACTCATGAGAGGAAGACGGTTCCCCCCGCGCCTTTTTCCGAGACTACCACCAGGTGCGACACTTTCTCTCTTGGAGGACGAGCGAGAGCCACCACCACCGACCACTGCTGATGGTCGACAATACCAGGTGAAATAGCAGCTTGTTAGTCTCTTGAGATGTCCATGCCCGTTTGCTTCCTCCCCTTCGCCGTCTCCCCACACAAGGAAGTCACTTGTGACACTTGCATGGAGTGGATAACTGTCACATTGCCACGGCAGGGGAATTTTTTGATAGGAAATGATGTAATTGGAGTAGCAAAGGTGACGTCAGAGCGGCTGATCGATAGTGGTCGATGCGACTTGCAGTTAGGAGAGAGAGAAAGAGAGGGGGTAGAAGAACTTGGCAGCTGGGGTCTGTAGTGACGTACGCCACTGGCGACAGCGTACTTAGTTCTGCAGTAGGGGCCGTGATAAGTCATCGATCGGGGTGTGTGCAGTGTCGTAATAGCTGCTTGGGGGAGGATGTCGTTAGTTGACTTTGCAGTCTTGGTGCACTAGTTTGGTCGCGCGCGCGTGTGTGTATGTGCACTGTCCATTCGAGATGCTGAGGAACCTCTTGAAGTTGAGTGTTTGGGAACGTGGTTCCTTAACTGGGGTTCATCCCAATGTATCGGTTGTTTTAATTGCCAGATGCTTTCCCCGGATGATGTCCCATTGTCGGGATTCCGGGGTGTGTTCGAATGACGCAGGGTGTGGCGTGTGGTATTGACCGGAAATGTCCGTTTAAAGACTGAGGATGGCACTGAGGAATATTTCTTGTGTTTCTTATTATAGGCCCACTTTCAAATGAAATCTGGAGAAATGACACAAGAGGAGCAACGCATGGCCCAAGCGGCGTCCATGAGCGTTTCAACTGGCAACTTCTTGGCAACTGCTACGCAGGCCAAACAGGCAGAAAGACAAACCATCAGTTCTCACGTGAGTTTTGATAAATTTTTTATTTTGTTTTGATTCGGAACTCCCACCATCCTTTCCTAAAATTTTTCTAATCTCTTGTTTCTTACCTGATGGCAGGGCGTGACTCAGTCCACGCGAATGGCATCATCTTCGACTTCAGCTTCTACGATGACGTTCTCTAGTGCCAAAGACATCAGCACTTCTTCGCAATCATCTCGGATGCTCTCTACCCGGGTAAGGAAGGTTGTGGTTCTGAAAGACAGGATAATGTTATGTTGAACCCCTATCTTAAGGACTGTTGTCCATCTGGTTACGTCTTGCAGATGACTGCCGGAATGCTGGGTTATGATTGGGAGAAAAAATTTGGAGTAGATATGCACGATCTCGACGAGCTGACGGCGAATTCCGGACAAGAAGAGGTGACTCGAACTGTGACAAGGTACAAGACCATGATGTCTGATTTCGTGGAGAACCTGAAGTCGTCCGTGAAGACTGCAGACGAAACTGCTGGGATGCTTCAGCTCATGGGACATGTGATGTACAAGGCTTGGGCAGTGCCGTCGCATGGCAACACCATGGGTTATTCGTTGTGCGACGTGATGCGCCATTCAGGTGGCCTGGATCTGTTGATTCGGAACTGCGCCTCGAAAGCAAACGACGTGGACGACGTGCAGTTTTCGAGTGCCCGCGTCCTAGAACAGTGTTTAACAACAGACAATCGAAATTATGTTGCGGAACATGGCTTGGAAGATGTGATTAGGGTGGCTCGTAGTTGCGTCGATTGCAAAAAGACTCTAGACCATACCCGGGTTGGTACTGGTATCCTGGCTCATCTGTTCAAACACTCTAAATTGACTTGCAGCACTGTCATGAAGATGGGCGGCCTAAACGCTCTGCTGCAGCAGTGTCGCGAAAGCGACTTGGAGACCTTACGCCACTGCGCCACAGCATTTGCTAATCTTTCTCTGTATGGTGACTCTGAAGACCATCAGGCCATGATGAACAGCCGTGTGCAATTTTGGCTGTTTCCACTGGTCGTGAACGCCGACGACAACATAAAGTATTACGCCTGTCTTGCAGTAGCAGCACTGGTAGCCAACAAGGAGATCGAGGCTGCTGTAGACAAGGCTGACACCCTGAGGTACGTGGAACAATTCGTAACGTCACACACGCCATCAGAATTTGCGAGGAGCAGCGTGGCCCATGCCCATGGACAGTCTAAGGAATGGTTGGAGAGGTTGGTACCAGTGTTGAACAGCAAGAGATCAGAAGCCTGCAGTTTGGCGGCGTTTCACTTTGCAATGGAAGCTGGCATCAAGAAAAACCAAGGAAAGACAAATGTGAGTATATAAATAACATGGTAGTGTTGCGACTGTCCAGTCGGCCCTTTCCCCCCTGCCAGTGTGCACCCACTTCACTTGTGGAACTGTTACTGAATTTTCCGTTTGCATTTCCTCGTAGATATTCCTTGAAATAGGTGCCATTGAGGCTCTCAAGAAAGTTGCCAGTAGTCCGAACGCCATCGCCTCCAAATTGGCTGCCCAGGCCCTTCAAATAATCGGCGAGCAAATTCCTCACAAGTTGAGCCAGCAAGCACCACTCTGGACGGTGGAAGACGTGATCGAATGGTTGAAGCAGATTGGATTCTCTGGATACTCCCAGGAATTCAAGAACAGCCGCGTGGATGGCGATCTGTTGTTGCAGCTTACAGAGAAAATGCTGTTGGATGACATTGGAATCAAGAACGGAATCTTGCGGAAAAGGTATTTGGCACGCACCTTCTCTTAACCTGCCCCGAAATTCTGTACCTGGTCAATTTATTCTTTGACGTGAAATGGTCCAAAGGTTCTCAAGGTTGTTTTCTCTTTCCATTTAATAGGTTCATGCGAGAATTGGGCATCCTGAAAAAATCGACAGATTACTCGTCTTGTGACACTTCCTGTCTTAACAACTTCTTGTTGAACATCAACCCCGAAATGTCTCAGTACACTTATCCTCTACTTCAGTCTGGTGTGGACTTGGAAGTCCTCGGACATCTGACAGATGAGCAGTTGTCTCGTGACTGTGGCATTGAGAACAGTATCCATCGGTTGCGGATATTGGAATCTATCAAAAGTAAGGCTGTCCTCAGTCGTGCTACTCGTGGCATCCAGCTTTCCTATCCCGGAAATTTCAGGGATAATGAAGCAATATTTTTGTCTCTTAGGTCGCACGGTAGCCAACAATTCAGAAGACATCAATGTTAACAAGGATTTGGATGTGTTTATCAGTTACAGAAGGTCGAATGGATCTCAATTGGCAAGGTGAGAGAAAGTTCCTCTTGAGTGCTGGTTTGTCCTCCGACCGATCCACAGTTTCACTGACCTCCCCCCCCGCTCTGTGTCTTTTCACAGTTTGTTGAAGGTCCATCTGCAGTTGAAAGGGTTCTCGGTGTTCATCGATGTAGAGAGGTTAGAAGCTGGAAAGTTCGACAATAATTTGTTGAAGAGCATTCGGCAGGCCAAGAATTTCATCCTGGTACTGACACCATCTGCCTTGGACAGGTGCATTGGAGATTACGATCAGAAAGACTGGGTGCACAGGGTGAGTACGTGACAAGTACTTGGAGGAGGACGGGAACTCGTTGAATGAAAGAGAACAGAGGATCCCTGTCGCGTTGTTCGATGTCTGGTAGTAATCTTTTGCCGTTGAATTCTTGCAGGAAGTAGTTGCCGCTCTGCAAAGCAAGTGCAATATCATTCCAATTACGGATAACTTCCAATGGCCTGAACCAGAGCAGTTGCCAGACGATATGAGGGCAGTGTCTTATTTTAATGGTGTTAGGTAAGTTGATGATAATGGTCTCTAGTGCAGGTTCTTGTCCTTGCCCTCAAGTGCCTGTTGACTTGCTTTCCGGAATAACGACCGAAGGTGTGTGTTACATAGGCTGATGTTTTTGTGTTTCGTGCAGATGGATCCACGATTACCAAGATGCGTGCGTGGAGAAATTGGAACGGTTCCTGAAAGGGGAAGTGAGAGGTGCTGATTCATCGGCCCAGAGCCGATTCGGCAATCTGGGAGGAGCGGGAACACCAGGAACTCCTAGTACCGGTGGTCGTCAAGCTCCATACGTCCGCAGTCAGAGTAACGAGTCTAAAGGCAGCGTGAATTCGGATAAAGATGTAGTGGCTGCGTTGCTGCCGCTTACGGGCGACGGCGCGTTTATTGTAAATGCAACGACGGCGCCACCAACGGCGAGTACTAATGGCCCGGTCGTAGAATGAAGGCCCCCATCATTAATGAAATGAACTGTGGTTAGCGTTGGTGTTGCAGTAGTCCTGCGGACCAGGGCCCGTGTTCGCACCTCGCACTGTATGGGGTTGTGGGCCAGTCAGCGACGATGACGTCATCCTGGGCCCATGACGTCATTTTTACGAGGTGGATCGATCGGGCGATCGTTTTGGGGGAGGTGAGGGCAGCGACGACGCACCTGTTAAAGGTGTGGGCAGCTGAAGAGCCACGTGCATCGAAACCACGTGCCTTGTACCTAGATGCGTTGTCATGGTTCCTCGCTGTTACATTTGTTGTCTGTTGTGCGCATGCGCTATTAGAGAAAAAAAATGGTGGTGCCACGTGTACAGGGTGACTCCTCCGTCAATGAATTTATTATTATTGTTTGTTTCTCCGATGGGCAGCTTTATAAGTTCCCTCCTCTTCCGCTTGCAAGAGGAAGAGGTGGGACCTGAGGGTTTGCACCGTGCGCGCTCATACTAATTTATCAAGTTTTTTCATCTGTGCCTTTTTTAACGTCCCATCACAAATCTTCAGCTTGACACATTAATTTTATACTCTTCATTGTCATCCTTTTTATTATATAAAGCATATATATATATATATATATATATATATATTTCATGATACCGTGGACGTTATTATCGAAGATGTTTAAAAAATTTTATTAGATTTTAAATATTTGAAAGAAACGTTTTAATGTTTAGTTAAAATAGTAAAACATTTTAGTTAATTGCATCGGTATTCGGTGCTTTATTTTTTAGGTGTGAATGGTTATTTCGACTGTGAATCAAATTACAGGCAATTGTTTTGTATACATAATTGATGAATTAAAAAGTTACTTTTTTTACTACTTTGGAGGTTGTTGTTGCTTACTTTTCAAGAAAGGGGGTTGAAATTACCTGAGCTCACCTCAGCGGCGCAGTGGGTAAGTAGTTCGAGGTTAGAGCCCCGTCCACGGCATAGTTCTAATGCAGAGACTGCACAGACATTACACTAATGCGACTATTGTTGGGTACTAGCAGTACCCAGGTTTCCTAAGCGGCCACCCATGTTGGTACTGGCTGGGTTTGCGTTGCTTAACTTCAGTGATCAGACGAGAACTGGTGTGTCCAACGCAATAAGCCGCTCCCAAAAGGCCGCGCAAAAGAGGCGGAGGCAGGTTCACCACATTCGCCAAAACCCGGAGCTGCGTTCACTAAGGCCCTGCGCGCGGGCCTCCATATTACAAAATGTGTAAAATGTTTTTTCCTACAAAGGCCCCGCAAAACCTCTCTCCGACTCTGCGAGGTTCGATACTGGACCGAGGGGGGGATGGTTGACTTCCTTAACGGGCGAGAGAGAGGCTCCAAGTTGCTCCTTCCTTTGAATGAGAAGTCAAACCGAGGAGGGAGCGGCTTATTGCGTTGGACACACCAGTTCTCGTCTGATTAGTGAAGTTAAGCAATGCAACCCTAGCTAGTACTAACAGGGGTGGCTGCTTAACAATACTGGGTACTGCTAATGCCCAATAATCGTCGCATTAGTGTAGTGTCTGTGAAGTCTCTGCGCTAAACTACGCAGTAGACGGGGCGCTAATGACCTTGTAGTGTAAGGGCTCTAAAACACTAACGAACCAACCACACGGGACCTCGGTTGTATTTGTCATTCAAGAAGGCATACTCAGGGCCCCCTCTCTCACCCGAAAGAAACCAACCCACCTCGGCCCAGTATCGAACCTAGAACTACTTACGCAGTTACCGAGTGTGCCACCCAGTGCGCCACCGAGGCCTAAAACCAGTGCCGGATTGAGATATTGAGAGGCCCTAGGCTAATGGAATTTTTAGGGCCCTTTTGAGGTCGTTTTCTAAAGTTTTAAAGCCCGCTAAATGTTGAGGCCCTAGGCTTCAGCCTACTTAGCCAAGTGTTAAATCCGGCGCTGCCTAAAACACAAACAGAATAAAAAAAAACTTGTGCAGAATCAAGCCTATACTTGTCCACTGAATCACTTTTCGCAAGCCTTATAATACGAAATAAACTATCGAGATAAGGCTGACTAGTCACCGCTAGCCAGAAACTTGTGAAAAATGCAAATTAAATGTTCAGTACGTACAGTACGTGGTTGCCAAAATTTGTATGAAGTTCATCAACGAATTTTAGAAATCGGCGGTCGTGGACTTGTAAAGACAGTGCTGCACTCTAGTGGCGACTATTGAAACCTGCGGCTGCTGATCCTATTTCAATGTTGGGTGGCGCTGACTCCATCAACAAAATGGCTACCAACGAAAAAGAATTTTTCTTCAAAGCTGTACAACATTTAGCTCGTTCCTTAGCAGCGATTAATCCAACACCACCAAGTGGAGTAAGAAAATATTTTAAACTATTCAGAGAAGGATATAATCAGAAATACTGTAGTTGTTATTATAGCTTTACGTCGTTATTTAGACATGAATGATCATCTTTCCGAACGGATGTTTAAATGCCAATACTGTATACATTACTCCATATTACTGTCAAAATTGCCAAATTTCCTATTTTAGAATAACGTACGATAGTTAAAAACTTCGATGACAATATTGAAATTATTGATATATCGAAAAGGTGCTGGATGACATAACTTTTTGGATCTTAGATTGTATGTGAGGAATATCGGTGTTCCTTCATCATTGACGATCAGCTGTGCGGCTTTCAGTGCTATTTAAATGTAATTCGCATTTGCTTGTAGGGAAGATACAGGATTGGTTTTCTGTTTGTAGGTGGGTCGTTTGTTGAAGTTGTGCCCTACAGTTTCACCACAATTTAATGTATGTCTCGATCAGAGGTCTCAGGATGCCGTTGTGGCACTTGGTATTTACCTTTTGGAATCCGGCCTTCAGGTATTTAAGAAGGTTATTCAGTCAATCACATTGATTTCTTATTTTTATTCACCTTGTTATCACTGTCAATTCTTACAGCACAGAGACGAGATAGTTCCATATCTCTTGAAATTATTAAAAGGCTTGGCAAAAGCTACGTGGACAGACGAAGTTAAAATGAAACTCTCTGATCGTATGGAACATTTTAGGAATCCATTAATAGCATTACGTTAACCAGTGCGAGTAAATTACACCTAATTTGTTGTTATTCAAGGGATACCGGTTGCTGAAAGATTTTCATTTTGTCTAAATACATTATTATCAGACGTCGCAGCGAGGGATCCCCTCCTTCGTGATGAGGTAACTAGTAATATATTGACTCATTTCTCTTAAGGTTTGTATTAACGAGTTTTGCATTATGTCAAGATCATATCAGCACAGGTCGACTTTCTTGGTGTTTTGACCAACCTGTGCCATCAACACAGGGACCAGGCATCACCCAGAGGAAGCACTGCAAAACGTACAGTATCAGCTTATTCAGATAATTACATTTGCGTGCCTTTAAATTACGCGATGTTACTAAGTTGAAGGGTGGTTAATTTTAGTGACATTGTGCAAATCAACTGTACCAATCCTCATCGGATTAGCCAGGGCCATGGGACGAGCGTCCACTCAGGATCCACCGCTGCTGTGTCGTATTTTTCCAGCTCCTAGTCCACCAGAACAAAGCGTTATCGATAGCCAGTGCAACAGAAAAAACGCATTCACAGTATTTCGACCGATCATTCCTCGTTCACTCTCCATGAATTTTCCACAGCATCCAGATTCTGGGATGCTTCAAGACGTGACTGACGGGAAAGCAGGCAATTCAAAGAGGTCAAGCATTCAAAGTCAACAGAGTATTAATTACGACTGTACTACGTACTTCTTCAGTAAACATGGATCCTGTTTTGGGAGAGTGACATCTTTAGGCTGCTCTGAAGTAACAGAATTAAGAAACCCTTTGCAATTTTCAATTGTCCACCTTCAAGCCATCTTGTCTCTGGTAAAGATTACTTTCTGTTATGAGTAAGGAAGAGAAATTGCTCAATTGCATTTATTGTAAAAGAGGATTTTATTTTCACAAGTATAGGCTAAACGTCTACTCACTAAAGAACTTTTGCAGTATTTAGATGATCAGGCCACTGATATTTTTGTCGTATGTATAATTTGGTGCTAACGGACACTGCTGTTGTGCTTACATGTTTTCATTCATAATATTTTTTTTTACCTTCCAGAGTGGACAAGTGAAACTTTTTCCTTACAAGACTTTTAGTGAAACTTTGAACCTCGTCTTAGTGACGTTAATGAGGGAGCTTCTCCAACAGCACAAAGGTATTCAGTATCTTTTAATTAAAATTGGAGATATAAATACTGTAAAAGGAGAAATCTCATTTACATTCCTGTTTCTGGTAGCGAAAGACCTTCCTGGACCCTTCACGCGTGAAGTACAAGAATTCATAAAAGCATTATTTTTGAATGGTCAAACAACATTGCTAAGTAAGCATCACGATGCTAGTGAACGGGAAGACCGTGAGTCCAACTTTGCCACTGTTAATAAGTTCAAGGTGAACGTACAGGCGAATGCTGCGTGTGTTGACTTACTAGTGTGGGCCATCAATGATGAAAACGGTGCGAACTCTTTAATAGTTTCGAAGATCGTCTTATCATCGTAGTTTCATGTATTGATTGGCTGTTCTATTCTGTAGGAGCGGACAGTTTGTGTATGCGACTTATTGAGAAAATCAATATGGCCCATGGTCAGAAATTGATTTTGGCTCATATGTCGTTACTGATGGTGTGCTTGGAGGTGAGTATTACCGCAATTATGATACATGGCGTATGAGTCATGGAGTTATCAGACATTTTATACCACCACAGGGTCTTGGAAAGCTGTCAGAAACATTTCCTAACATTTCACATGTCGGCATAACGGCACTGAGGGATTTTTTGGTCACTCCTTCCCCCATTCTACTTAAACTCCATAAAAAGCAGTACGAATCTAATCAATCTGGAGGGCGGAAAGGCGTTAAAGGAGGGCTTCCAGAACTGACTGTCACCTCTGCAGATGATACAAACTCCTTACCGCGAACGACTTACAGTTATGCACCTTACTCAGTCCCTGGAATGGCTGCCACCTGCAACAGCACGACTACTGCCTTTGAAAAACTTCGAGATGCAGCTATCGAGAATCTTTGCCTGTAAGTGAAAATGTCTTTGCCATTTTTGCCCAATAATTATTAATTGATAATTATGTAGTCTGGTTTGTCAGAGCTCTGAAAGCTGGGCTGACAATTGATGGTGATTGTGTCAAGGCATTTATGGCTTCTGTTTCCAACCGCCTTTTCATTGCTGAAAAGAGTGACAGGTAACTCCTGTGGGTTTTTGTGGCGTTTAAATTGCAGGGGAATTCAACCTTTTGTTTGTTGCTAATGCTGTTATTTGAAATTAAAATATAGTGAATCGACTCTCATTGCAACCAACACTGTGATAACGCTCGGTCATGTAGCAATCACTTTGAAGGACACACCAAAGACGATGGAGTCTGTGCTGCAGTTCCTCCAACAGAGGTTATGCCATCCTCCGTCGGCTCTGGACGTCCTCATCGTCGACCAGCTGGGATGTATGATTCTAGCAAATGGAGCGGTTGGTTTAAACGTTGTGCTATATAAGAAACAAATCGTCAACTGTGTAATTAATTTTCTTCGTCTTTTGACATGTAGCAAACTAACATTTATGTGGAGGTCATGAAAATGTTTACTGTCATCACAGTAGAGGCGAGTTCGGCCGCATATGGGGCGAATTCTTCAGATGAACGCCGACAGCAATATAGGTGATAACACGACCATGCGCTTTTCTGGGATGGTAATAATGAATAACAGGTCATCGTCCACTTTTTTGTAGACATGTAGCATCAGCTGTGATCAACGCACTTGCTAATATCGCTGCTAGCCTCCAAGGAACTAATGAGAGAATGGAACTCCTCGTTCGACTTCTGGAGCTGTTTGTCCAGCTAGGTTTGAAAGGAAAAATGGTTAGCGAAAAAGCTCCAGCAGCGAATAAGGTAATTAAATTTGTATAATAATTAAGATATTTCATGATGTTCTTTATCATATTTATTGGGCGTTAATTTCACAGGCATCCAGTAGTGCTGGAAACTTGGGAGTACTGATACCAGTGATTGCAACTGTAAGGTTTTTGTTCACAGTAATGGCCTTCGTCATGTTTTGAATGTTCACAGCATGAATTCGGAATTTACAGGTTATTCGAAAAATCCCATCCATTACTGACGCAAAGCCAAGAGTATTGAAGCTCTTCCGGGATTTCTGGCTTTACTGCGTTGTCATGGGCTTCACCGTGGAGACATCTGGTTAGTTTTCAATAGCATGCTCATTGTATTTCAATAGTCGAGAGCAAAAAGTGATTTATGGTAATATTTGGCTTTTGGTATCCAAGGTCTCTGGCCACATGACTGGTATGAGGGAGTGCAAGTGATTGCTACCAAGTCACCAATGTTGACGTCACTGTCGTCGCTAAGGTCAGAACTGCAGTACAATTCGGCCTTACAGAACGATAGTGTATCTATGGTTAGTGACACTGTCGCCTTACATGGGATATGACTTCGCACTAACAGGAGCGTTTTTCTCTGGCATTGTTAAAATGAAATTAGGCTGAACTTCAAGAACTGAAGATTCAAGTATTGAATTGGCTGGATCATCCTCAGGAGATCACTCCAGTGGTTAACAAATTGAACTTCGCACAGTGTACTTACCTCTTATCAGTATATCATTTAGAAATGCTGAGGTGATACTTTGGAAGCATTTTAAAGCCTTCTGACGCCTATTGAATGTTACAATGACCTTACGGTTTGGTCCATTCATTTCTAGGATACGGCAAATCCAAAATGAGAGCAGCTTGGATTGTATATTCGCATACTTGGAAGATGGAGCTATTCGCAAGGACAAGGATGGTAAAATAGTTGGATGATTTTTTTAGTTATTATTATTTTTGATGCTGCTTTAGTCGCAATATTATTTGTATTCAGGAATGTGGCAGTGTGTGTATTACATTGGTGAGCAGGTATTCAAGCAATTACTAGATGTCACAATGCGGAAACCAAAGAATGAGCAGCGAGAGAGGGAGTTAGAGAAACATGCCCAGGTTCTTTTAGTCAAATTCAACCATCCTAACAGACAAATCAGACGTGTAGCCGATCGTTACCTTTCAGGAATGGTGGACAAGTAAGTCAAGGGCTGATAGAAGTGCGTTATAAAGCGGATCACGTTTATCACTATTGTTTCTGGTTTTTTTTTTAGATTTCCTCATTTACTGTGGAATGGTCGAATCCTTTGGACGATGCTGGATGTTTTGCAGTTACTTTCCGAAGCTCTAGAATTAGTAATTAATTTTCAGAGAATCTTTGGTATACTACATATGCATGAACTCTCACAAGGATTTGTCTTACCTTCTCAGGATGCCAACGAAGAGTATCCTGTACTAGAGTTACCTGGCACATCTCATCAGCTTGTCTTGATGCCTACTCAGGAGGCCCGGGAGGTAGGATGAAGCACAAAATAGATATTGTTTTCAGATTTTATAAATACTATTTCGTTTCACTGATATTTACACTGTGGTTTTAGAGTATCGTTCGTGATTTTGCAGCACGATGCCAAGGGATCATCCAGGAAGCGATGAAATGGGCACCAAATGCTACTCGATCTCATTTGCAGGTCAGAATCTGTTTTTGATTTCGAATTTCAAGTTTGCTCTTGACAATATCTAATAATCAACGAGGGGTCCTTCCTGATTTTCTCAATTGTTAGGAATACTTGTCAACTCTGGAAAACACTCAGTCGGGTCTGATGTTGCATTCTGGCTTGTCGTTAGCTGCAGAATGTGCTCTACAGTTTGCAGGATTAAACGGCAAATCTGCTACTCTGGCAGTAAGTTTATTAATTGTTAGACGCAAGTGAGATTTATTGGATTCACCGGGAGAGAAATATCTTATATTTATTTGCAACTATTAATTTACAGAATGTCACCCTTGACAAGCGACCTTCTTGTGTGAAGAATGACATGTCCAACTTCGTGGCCATTCTTACAATGCGGAGCCGTTACAGTGGAGAGGTTTCTGGGATGTTAGAAGAATGTCCCACACCTGAAAAGAAGAAGAAGCTGTCTGAAAAGTTATGTGACGAGTTGGCAAAATCTTGTAGAGCTGGAAGTATGTTTCATTTTGTTTTTTTTTTGGTAATCTCTGATATGGTGAGGTGTGTGGAGTTTTTATTGGGATTATTGTTTGTGTAGGTCCTGAAGAATTTGAAAAAGCTGCTTTTCGTGTTTGTGCCATGCTCATCGCGTCTGAAGGCCAGTGTGTTATTGTATTTAATACGTATCAGCAATAGGGTCAAGCTTGAATGATAATATTTTAATATTTTCTAATGACGATTGCCGACATTAGGAATCGGAAGAGTTCTACTTCATCAGTTGTGCTTTAGTCCCGTTAATTTTTTCACTGGACCGTCAAAGAATACGTCAAAGGAAACAGCAATGGAAACGGCTGTAGCGTGTTGGAACTGGTTATTGGCAGCCCGACCAGATCTAGAATTACCTGTACAGTGTAGTTTTTCTCTCTCTTGTAGTGTACATTTTCTTTTTTAAAAGAGGAAGTTAAATTTTGATTGCAATTTTTTTGCAGTTTCTCGGGGAAATGGCGGCTGCCTGGCAAAGGACGGTGGACCTTCGTTTAGGGCTTTTCTCTGTCGAAAGTGAAGCAGTGAGCCCGCTGGCTGCTCATGAAGGCTGTATTCTCAGGCCTGATCCACCTTACGTAGCACCTCACAATATTTGGATCAAATTCATCGCCGAACGCATTGAAGTTGCCAAATACTGTAGTCTAGATCAAGTAGAGACGTTTTGTAGTATGTTACACCAATGTTTGTCTGTCGACATTGGACAGAAATCTTGTGCCTTGTCGAGACATGTCACCGCAGTGGGCACTCGTTTTCGGTATGTCACGCTTTTTTTCCATTTGTAAAACTGGGAAGAGGGATGATATGTTTTGTCCCTAACAAAGGCTTGGGTTTTCTTCCAGTCTGTTGACATGTGCACTCTCATTACTACAAGGCGATGTGTTGCCAACAAGTATCAGCAAGAATGTCCTTAGAGAACGCATTTATTCTGCAGCATTGGACTATTTCTGGTAAGTCTTTTGTGTCATGGTTCACTTGATAGTTCAGAGACAGGTTTCCAGTTGTCATCATGCACAACCATTATCTTTAAGCTGTTCACCAAGGTGTCCCACTCAAAAGGGAATCGTTTTAAGAGAGGATATCCTCGTTCTGATCAAGTGTTGGACCACGATGCATTCCGATAAGAAATATCTCCGAGCTAGCATGATCGGCGGTGTGTGACCCTGACTTATTCATCTTAAAGCTCCTAATTTTTTTTTAAATTAATAAGTGACACTTCTTCAACAGACATAGGAGACTATTCTTCGCCTCTGATGACCACACTACCTAATGAGACGCGATCCATGTCAACCGAATTCGGTCGCCCAGGCTCCGGTTGGATCAACACCGTGCCACTGAGCAGCAATGTGTCAACGTTATCGAAGCGCTCCACCGGCCTTGGAGGTCGTAAAGCCGATCGAAATGATCATTTTGTTAAGGAATACATGAAAAAGCGGAATCTCATCTTGGCACTAATGGTGAAGGACAATTGGTCTGTCGTTGAATCAGTTTTTGACATATTGTAACCACAACGTTATTATAATCTATTAGGCGAAAGAGATTGAGTTCTTAGTAACTTGGCTCAATCCACTCAATGGAGAGCTACATGTCCTAGGAGAAGACACAATTAGCATGTGGTTGAGCCAACAAGTTCCAGAAAAAGCCTGGCTGGAAAACGCAAGAATGGCCTGGGACTTGAGTCCAACACTTGCAGTACACCTTCCATCCCGGTATAATTTTTATAGCATTAAGAGTGTTTAGAGACAGAAGGGGGCAATTGAGTCTTAATCTGTTGGTTGTTTTTTTTTTCTTTGCAGGATCAAGAATTCTGATATTATGTTAAGAGAAATTTCACGACTGGTTAGATTGAATCCCATTGCTGTGAACCATATTCCTGATGCCCTTCAATATCTAGCAACGACGGAGAGTCTCTTGAATGACTCTCCTGAGGTAAATGCCTGCGGAAGAGACCGTCTAAAAGTTTTTCGAGTACCGAATACATTATAACAACCAGATGACTTTTTTTTTCTCTGCTCCGCAGTTGACTCATTTGCTAACGTGGGCTCCGCTGCCACCCGTTCAGGCCTTGGCGTTATTCTCGAGGCAGTATCCTCATCATCCGCTTACAAATCAATATGCTGTACGAGTGTTGGCCACATATCCTTCTGATGCTATCCTTTTCTACATTCCACAGTTGGTGCAGGCTGTGAGATACGATAATGTGAGCAATTCGATGACATTGTAATGGTATTGTAACTGCGTGTTTCTAGCTAGTAAGTGTCACCTCTTTATCTGTCTCCTGCCTCCAGTTGGGGTATGTGACAGAGTTCATTAAGAACGCTTCTCGAAAGTCTCAGCTCCTTGCACATCAGTTGATTTGGAACATTCAGACTAATATGTACTTGGATGAGGAGGCAACTCAAAAAGATAGTTGAGTATTTGTTCCGGTTTTTAGAGATTTCAATTTACGTGTTACTGTGCTGTGGTGCTATCGTTTCTGTTTTTCTTTTTCAGATGACATTTATGATCCTTTAGATAATATCGTGAAGAGCATAAAAGAGAACTTATCTGGCCCAGCCAAGGAGTTCTTTGATCGAGAATTTGAATTCTTTGGCAAGATTACTGCCGTGTCTGGAGAAATTAGGCATTATCCTAAGGGTGTCGAGCGCAAAAATGCTTGTTTGGCAGCATTGCAAAAGATCGCTGTACAGCCAGGATGTTATCTTCCTTCTAATCCTGAAGCCATCGTTACAGACATAGATTACAAGTCTGGTACTCCAATGCAGAGGTTTGCAGGCGTTTTTTTTTTGGAAACTTGTCATTCATGTGACTCTTCAAGTTCTTCAGACCTTGTGTGATGTGCTCGTTACTCCGAATTTTCTGTAGTGCTGCGAAGGCTCCATTCTTAGCGAGATTCCACGTGCATCGCTGTGGCATCCATGAATTGGAAAATGCTGGCCTGATGTACAGTTGTGGACAGTCGTCTCCTCCATCTTCTTCTTTATTATACTGGCAGGCAGCCATCTTCAAAGTGGGAGACGATGTCCGACAGGTAAGTCACTAACTTTTCGTTTGAGAGGGTGCGGCTGTATTGCGTTGGACACACCAGTTCTCGTGTGATCACTGAAGTTACGCAACGCAGCCCCAGTTATAGTACTAGCATGGTGGCCGCTTGGGAAAACTGGGTACCGCCAATACTCAAAAATCGTCGCATCAGTGTAGTGCCTGTGCAGTCTCTGGATTAGAACTACGGAGTGGAGGGCGGGGGCCTCTGCTGACCATTGTAGTTGAAGGACCCTAAAACACTACCAGAACAAAAGAATTCGTTTGAGAATCCTTTAATTCTCCGGATATTTGACATCTGTAGCAGTGCCGGATTTAGATATTGAGAGGCCCTAGGCTATTTCAATTTTGAGGCCCTTTTCAAGCTCTTTTGAGGCCCTCTTCTTATGTTTAGGCTTCAGCCTACTTAGCCTAGTGGTAAATCCGGCACTGATCTGTAGTGACATATTGACCATAATTTACTCTCTGGTTTAGGATATGCTGGCGTTGCAAGTCATCGCAATTTTCAAGAACATCTTTCAGCAAGTGGGACTGGATCTGTTTCTGTTCCCATATCGGGTAGTTGCTACTGCGCCTGGTGTGAGTAGTCGTCGTTAGGCCTCTTTGGTCTGGTAGTTCCTAAATGACGGTTTTTTTTTTGAGTGTGGTAACTTTTTTTGCTTTGCTTTAGTGTGGTGTGATCGAATGCGTTCCTAATGCCAAATCTCGTGACCAGCTGGGGCGACAAACGGACATTGGACTCTACGAGTACTTTTTAAAGAAATATGGTGACGAATCTACGAAAACTTTTCAAGAAGTAAGCAGGTGTCCATCTTGAGCATAAATTGCGTTTTCTAAATAATTAAAGAATTGAAATGTTTCAGGTGAGACGAAATTTTGTCAAAAGCATGGCCGCGTATAGCGTTATAGGATTTCTACTACAGATTAAAGACCGACATAATGGCAACATTATGATAGACACTGATGGACATATCATTCACATTGGTGGAAATTTTGTTTAGTTAGCACTGTTCTGAGGTTGGTGAGGAAGTCTCGTTTCTACTAGTCTCTCTTGTCTTTCAGATTTTGGATTCATGTTCGAGAGTTCTCCAGGGGGTAATTTGGGCTTTGAGCCTGACATCAAACTGACAAATGAAATGGTGATGATTATGGGTGGAAAAATGGAAGCGCCTCCTTTCAAGTGGTTCATGGAATTATGTGTACAGGCGTACTTGGCAGTCAGGTGACTATTGATTAGTTGTACATTGTAAACGTGTCAGCAGCGCTGGCCTTAGGAATGGTCCACCATCCCGGGTAAGAAGGCAGTTGAAGTTCTGTCAGTATCTTATTACAAATTATATTCTACAGAAGTTAAACTTGTCCCTATTCAGTGTGGGAAGCCCCGGGCGGCTTCCCGTACTGCACGCCCCCAAGGCCGGCCCTGCCCGTTAATGTTTTTATTTACTAAAAGTGCGATGATGAATATCTCGGTCTTTCAGACCTTATCAGGAGGCCATCATTTCTCTAGTCAGTCTAATGTTAGATACTGGACTGCCTTGCTTTCGTGGACAGACCATCAAATTATTAAGGGCCAGGTTTGCACCTCAAATGTCAGAGAAAGAGGCTGCGAAATATATGATCTCAGTCATCAATAATTCGTTCCTTAATTTTCGTACACGAACTTATGATATGCTTCAGTATTATCAAAACCAAATACCGTATTAAGATGACTGCAATTCTTGGCAAGGTGGATACGATGATGATAATGGCGACCTGCTCTTGTTGCACTCAACGGTAGGTGTCCACGTTTTTAAAAAGAAGTAACATTATAGGTGGATTATTTTGAGATTGACATTTTAATTTCATTAATGTTTAAAACATGGGTTCCTAACGAGCTTAATTAATTTATTGTAAATAATGAAGTAAAGTATATATTTCAATCTAGAAGTATATATGGCCTATTGACCACTTGGGAAGTCGTAGATCACTGACTGACTGCTAACACCAAAATCGTGCAGTGGCGAATAGGGGAGGACTTTAACAAAAAGTGCACCAGTTCTAACGTTCTCATCTGATCACTGATGTTAAGCAACTCAACCCCAGCTAGTACTAACATGAGTGGCCGCTTGGGAAAACTGGATGCTGCTAATACCCAAAAATCGTCTTAACAGCATAGTGTTTGTGCAGACTCTGCATTAAACTACGCAGTGGACGGGGCTATAATGACCATTGTAGTTGAATGGCCTTTATAAAAACCAACGAAACGAACTGAAGTATTGGCTTAAGCTACTCACAGTTGAAGTTCGGAATTCAGATACTTGTAACAACGCCTGAATTATTCGTTTTTGTTTGTGTTTTTTAGGGCCCTTCAACTACAAGGTCATTAGAGCCCCGTCCACAGCATAGTTCTGATGCAGAGACTGCACGGACACTACACAAATGCGTCGATTTTTGGATATTAGCAGTATCCAGTTTTCCCAAGCGACCACCCACGTCAGTACTAGCTGGGGTTGCGCTGCTGAACTTCAGTTATCAGACGAGAACTGGTGTGTCCAATACAATGGTGGCCAGGACCGACGTGATGGGTGTGCGAACTGTGCGACGGCACCGCGCAGCCGCCGCAGTGCGTGTGCTCTACTGAATATCTACTTATGTACAGGTCCGCTTATGAAGAGCACGTTTAGTCATTTTTAATACGTTGAGTGGTAATGCGATTCATTCTTTTGCACTAAACCCCGCAAAAAATATACCACCGACCCTGGTTCTGGCTCACAAAATGAAGTTCCATATTTTTTTAGTGTTACAATACAACTCCAGTCAATGCCGCTAGTTGCGCAGGGACCGGGATGTCTGCTTTATGCAGCGTCATCACCACTCGTAGTCTGATGAAATTCTATCTGCTTTTTCTTCATGGAATTCGAAACATGTTTCTGTAGTGTTGATATCGTATTCTATTATCTATTCTTACTGAAAGTTTCTTTTTAATAGTTATTATATCAAATGTCACCACAAGTTCTTTAGTACATTTTGTAGAATAAGGTAAGAACTATAACCAGCCTAAAAATGTAATATAGTCTAGGGATTACGTAACTTCTAGATGCTGCCGTTGTCCAACATGTGTGGAGAACGAAATGGTGGATTTTGTGATAGACTCGGATGTGACCCATAGAATCAAGTAGAGGAGTCCTGCGTGATAAGCGGGCCCCAATCAAATCGAAAGGAAAGTTTTGCAGGGCAATGGTTAGGCCCGCAATGTTATATGGATCAGTGTTGGGGTCAGTGAAGAAGAGCCACGTTAATAGAATGCAAGTAGCCCAGATGCGAATGCTGCGGTACATGAGCGGGGGTTGAGGACATTGCGGAAAAAATGAGGGAGTAGGTTGTGGTGGTATGGACACGTAATGAGAGAAGGGGCTCGTTATGTCCATTTCAGGAATCCAAGTGGTTGGAAGCACCCGGGGCAGGGGGAGACCGAGAGCAGACGTGGGAGCAGGTTGTCCGGAAGGATATGGTAGTGTGTGGAATGGACGGGGGACCTTGTGGGAGATAGGCGGGGTGGAGGGCCTCAAGTCCTTGATCTTCCAATACGATCCAATGTCTAAAAGGTCTTTATCCTCACTAATTATCTATTATTATAAAGTTGTCCTTATCATAGACCTTGTTAGTCATTTCTTTTACCGTTTTTCTTCTTATCTCAGGGTTTTGATGTTTCACGACGAAACGTGATGTTTAAAGTCTTCTTCATTTGGAGGATCAACAGACATCTGGGACTACCGCCAATTCATAGTCCCAAATATGGATCGCTTATCAAATTGGACAGGTCCTGCCACCATGGTGAGTCACAACGTTTGCATTAAGTGCTCAATTGATGCTGTTGCTACTTCCATTCAGATGTTATCCGGAGACGCTTTTCATTGGTGATGTATAGTAAATGTAATCGCATCTCATCTATCTTTTTCAACAGACTTTTACAAGGGCAGGGCCGGTTTGTACTGAAAATTTGGCCCAACTCCAGGATATATGAGCACCCCCACCCTCGTTTCTTCTTCTTTATAATAATCTCAGGATAAATAATTATACAGTATATTGTTTGTAATAGCCATTAGATTCTGATGTTACCCGTAGAATCAATGGGGGATGGTTGAAGTGGAGACAGGCAAACTGAGTCCTGTTTGATAGGAGGGTACCAATCAAGTTGAAAGGGAACTTCTACAGGGCAGTGGTTAGGCCAGCTATGTTGTATGAAGCAGAGTGTTGGGCAGTGAGGAAGATCCCCCTCAATAGCGAATGCTGCGGTGCATGAGTGGGGTGTGTCGAGAGCAGATAGAATTAGGAACGAGTATATTAGAGGCAGCCTGGGGGTAGGGGACATCGCAGAAAAAATGAGAGTAGATTAGGTGGTATGGGCACGTAATGCGAAGAGGGGAGGAGCTCGTTAGGTCCATTACGGGAATGCAGGTGGCTGGAAGCACCCTGGGCAGGGAGAGACCAAAGCAGACGTGGGAACAGCTTGTCCGTAAAGATATGGTAGTGTGTGGAGTGGACGGGGGACGTGGTGGGAGACAGGCGAGGGTGAAGGGTTAGAACCTACAGACCCAACCCTGCCACAAGCGGGATGGGCTTCTAATGACCTCGTAGTTGACGGGACCTTAAACTCCAACAAACACACACAAGCGGGATAAGGGCATGATGATGTTTTTAATAGTCATCATCATCACCACCTTTAAAACCATCGGCATGTTGTCTTACTGTATTGAATTGAATATAGAATTTCAATTTGACAAAACTGAATGATAGTTGTTATATTTAATGATATTTTAATGATAGTTCAGGGTTCATATCCTACTGAGATGAAAATGGGATTGCATTCGTCATAGATGCAACGTTGTCTCTCAGAGGTCATTGGGCACTGTCATCCGATGCTAGACGTGGCAGTGACTCTGTGAATCGAGTCTCTCTTCGGACGTCTTATTGCAATTGTTGACCGCCGTCCATTTGATGGGACCGCGCGTTTCATTTGTCTGAGAGTGTTTGTTATCGCACAAAGGCATGCCAAGCTCATTCCTTGTACCTCGTTTCGGTTGGGCAAAGAAAATTGGCAGAAGGAGAGGGGTGAACGATGGTCAGTATATTGACTGTGGTCGGACGGATGACAAATCGTGGGGATAGCAGAATTTTGGGTGTCATCAACACCAATCATCTTATTCTCTTGTTATATTTTGTCCGTCGCTCTTTTTTTACAGGACCTCATTCAGGCTCTAGCCGTCTTCACGCAGAAAAGACTACCAGATGGCAACGACTTCGGCATCTGCCTGTAGTCCGATATTTACGATCCCTGAAATGGACCCCTATCCCTGTCGGTTTGGGATTCGCTCTTATTACTTATCAACATTACCGTCACGTGAGAGATCGTGAAATTCGCAAGTATAGAGTTGGTGATGGCGCCCAGGAAACCATCGGCAAAGCCTCAGACTGGGAAGTTACCTGCTATAGGATGCTTCCACTCAAGTCCTTGTCTCGGCTTTTCGGCTGGGTTAATGGTCTTGAACTTCCTATTTGGACCAGAAAAGCCATTATAGGATTTTACATCAAGACATTCGGCTGTAATATGGATGAAGCAGCTGAACGAGATCCTAAGCAATATCGCAATCTTGGAGAATTTTTCCGTCGTGCCATTAAACCAGAAATGCGTCCTGTGGACCAAAGAGACTGTGTAGTAAGTTTCAGATTTCGTCCTTTGTTTTTGTTGTCTCTAAGTTCGTTTTTTTTTATGCCTGCTGTTCAGGACTAGACCTGTCATTTTACTTTCAGGTGAGCCCAGCTGATGGTAAAGTATTGCACTTTGGATTGATTCAAGATGACCACGTTGAACAGGTCAAAGGTGTATCTTATTCTCTATCTGCGTTCCTAGGACCCAAATCGTGGACGAAGTATTCTGACGTTGCCAATGTAAGTAGTTTTTTTTTTTTTTTTTGTAGATCATGACAAGAATTGAATCTAATGAGTTAACCCCTGTATTTATTTTTCTTGTGTGTGTGTAACTCAGGCCAAAGATATTAGTTATCAGCGTTCCCTACTCCAGGATCCAGAGAATAACTCTCTGTACCACTGTATTATTTACCTCGCACCAGGAGACTATCACTGTTTCCATTCGCCTGTGGATTGGGAAATTCGTTTTCGCCGTCATTTCTCAGGAGAATTGTTTAGTGTAAGTCCTGCAATCGCGGCATGGATCTCTGAACTGTTCAGCATGAACGAAAGAGTGGCCTACGTAGGCAGATGGAAGTACGGATTTTTTTCGATGACTGCCGTGGGTGCAACCAATGTAGGATCCATTCATGTGACGATGGACAAGGCAAGTATCACATTGTCTCATAGTAATTAAGCAAGCAAATGGTTTCATTCTCTCGTGGGATTTATTGAAGAGATGTTCCTGGTGATTGGAGGGATGGTGGTGCTGTCACCGCTCTTCTGAAGACGTGAGACTTGTGTCCAGTGTAACAAAAAAGTACAATGATGACACGACAATTTTTTTTCTCATGTTAGGACTTGGCCACAAATGTGCGTGGTTGGAAGAAAGGATCCAGTCATGATCGGCACTTTGTACAAGGTCCATCAGATCGTGGAATTCATATTCGTAAGGGTGATCACTTTGGACACTTCAATCTCGGCTCTTCCATCGTTTTGGTTTTTGAAGCACCGAAATCGTACTCGTTCGATTTGACCGATGGTCAGAGGATTAAATTTGGCAAATCTTTAAATCGTTGCTTATCAGACGACATCAGCGCAATTCGTTGATGATACACTAAAATTTGACACTCGATATGAAATTGTATTTTTGCGAAGCATATTTTACATACGTATATATACAACATTGAACTTTGTGGGTCTCCTTTCTTTGTTTTCTGTTAAAAGATGAGAAGAATCTGCCCAGCCTCATTTTTTTTTAGATTGAGGTGCGCTTGTGTATCAACTTCGTGATATTTTAGTTGGCAATCTATCTTGATAGTGGGTCAGAGTTCGTGGACTGATGCACACGCATCCACAGCTCAAGGTCTTTCCTTATCTGAATAAAACCATCGACCCTCCTGCCATGCAGAAGCGAACCTGCGTACTTTGAGCTAACGGTTTTATTGATGAAATGTTTAGCAGTATTTCCGCAAACTTTTAAGACTTCTGCACAAAGTTAGTGCTTTTGACATGGTGAGAGGGGATTCAGTTACTAGTAACTCCTATGCTGGGCCATCGTACATTATTATAAATAACTTTACCCATGGAAATTTTCTCCTAGTTGACACACCGCCGATTACTTATTTTTTAATGCATAAAAATCCCCCTTTCTCATCCACCAGAAACCATTGGTGTCAGTGTCATGATGACTTGCAGGATTTGAACCCTAGAATCACAATCCGGAGTAAACTTTACTACCGCTCGTAGTTTTACTTCAATTAAAAATTTCACGACTAGTCTGCAAGGTCCATCTTCATGATATGCGTTGTTCAATTTGTTTGCACATAAGCATTTCCTATAAGGTGCATCTTTTCATTGTTTTTCGAGTTTTAAAAATGTTCAGGGTGAAATTTGACTCCGGTTTTGCCCAACAGGCCCAAGACCTTTAGAGTAATTTTAATGGCAGTTTAGTGAATCCAACATGAGATAAAGTAAGTGATTATTGTTATAGGATTTCACTGTGATCACTTCGCAGATGTGTGTAAATGTAAACACTGGATAACAAATTAATTTTTTATTTAAAAAAAATGAAGAAACTTCGATTTAAGGCCTTTGTTGCCACGGGAGGAAATTTTACTCCTGATTTAACGCTTATGTTTTTGGGTTGTGATTCTAGGTTTAGGACTGCAGTCTAGCTTGCGGGTAAGTTAGAGCTTGAAAGAGTGTCAATACCAAGGTATTTTAGTAGAAATTCAACTGAGTATACATTTATATAACATCTATGCATTCTTAAGTTCTGGTATACAGTGTGAGTTTGACTTCACATGCAGAACGTCATGTTGGAAAGTGATCTTCGAATCCATCGCCATAATGCAAATCGAAAGTATCTATTCACTTAATCACTTAGAATATTTTGCTAGAGTAGGTACTCACTAGTTTTACAAAAATGAACTCGTTTTCGGCGTCGTTACCATCTTCGTTTGAAGGATATAACCAGGAAAGACTAGATTTGTGCTAGTTTGATATCTCCTTCCATTTGTATTCCAAACGTTCTAAGAACCAGCGGATGCGCCATACTGCTAATGAGATTTTCGGATTTCTCGCTAGATGACGCTGTCGAGGAGGACTCATTGTAAGAATGACAGCTGATAGTTAGCCATGTAGGAGAAGTGTTCGAAAGAAGTTGTTGCCGTCTTTTATTAGTTGTTGTTTTTATTAATATAAATCATGAAGCAGTGTAAATTAATAGTACATTCAAAGGACTTCAGTGGTAAGTGATTATGTTGTATTGTTATTGAAAAAACTTGGAGGGAAATGAAAAAATATCTTAGTTTTCAACAGTTATCTGTTATCTTTAGAACACTACGTTCTGATAGCAGGGAGTATACGCAGGCGGCTCATGAGGCAGACAAATCATGGGTCTGAAATTTGCTGCCTAGGACCAGGGCCCGGTCCTAGGGGTTCGGCCGCCCGCGTGCAGTTATGTCGAGGTCGCCCCGCCCACCTCAATATTTTCACATAATATTCTGAATGTCTGCAAGTTAACATTGATTGGCCGCCCCATCAGGGCAGCCGCCCGCGTTCTTTGCACACTTTGAACCTATGGACGGACCGGCCCTGGCTAGGACAGAGGTAGTTCCCTGCCAATAAGTCTATCCACCATTTAAAATGTTCATACTACTGGGATTCCCAAACTTCTCCGATTGGTGGGCCATTTCTAAGTGTTGGCTTTCTCGAGGCGCCTCATTGCAGAGCCATAGCAATGGATTGACAATGGGATAAACGTCAAGGGCAATTTAGAACTGCATTAAATTTAATGGGGCGGCGGCGATGGACCCACTTGCCTAGGGCGCCTGAAACTCACGAACCGGGCCTGGTTGTATTTAATATATTTTAGGTGAAGACCTTATTATGAACTCTAAAGATTTCCCAGATGTCAAAATCAAAGATATCTTGGAAATCTATCAGCCCGAAGAAAAGTTTAGTAGACTATTACTTCAAGTCACTTCACTTAAAGAAGATTTCCAGCAAAGAGGTGAATAGCACATAGGTTAAATAATTATAGGTTAGTGTCAGCAACTGAGCTATGATTTTCTGTATTATAGACACCATTAGTGTAGATCAAGTCATCGCCATGACGTTTCACTTAAGAACATTTCATGATACCATCATTAATGTCGTCTCTCCTGAGGTAATTCATTTCTGTTAAAATTAATGCTGTAAAGAGATTTGCACCATCGCCATGCCACCTAATTTATATTTATTTGTCTTGTCGACAGAGTGTTGCTCTTGACTCACTGGAGTTGACGTTTAAAGATCAGTATTTGGAGCGTGGTGACATGTGGCGACTAAAAAAGAACCTGGTAATTAAAGTGACTTGCATCCCTTTAGCCAGCCCCCCTCCCCGAATCTGCACTCATATTTTGCACTGTTTCTTTTATAAAATTGTAAAATCAAAGGATGACACCTGTGTATACCTCAATAAGAAGATAGAATACTGTGGTGCCAGGTAAACGTTTGATAAGCATCCTGTCAATAGCCGAATGATATGTAATTGGATTTGGTACCACTCGACTACATTGTTTTTCTAGATGCCAAGTGTACGAAATGTGGTCTCAGGGTGACAGAGTAGCCTGTGGTGTTGTTACTGGGAATACAAAGGTTATCTCTCACTGATCGACATCGTTTCATTTCGTTTTAGAACTTTTCACTGTGTGTATTTTGACCTGCCCATTGCATGCCTTCTAGATTGTATTTAGGTCATCTACTAGTCTCGTATATTTGTTTATCCAAATGAGTTCAGAGATGTGGGACGTGGATATCAATGGTGACTTATACTTTGAGAAAGCTATTAACGGTTTCTTCTCGGACCTATTTGCCAAATGGAAGGTGTGAACATTTTGCATACTGCACAACCGTGTTGAGCTAATTTATTAATGAACTTTTTGGTTTAGGAGAACGCTTGTAGTCATGAGGTAACTATTGTCCTTTTTTCGCGAACTTTTTATGAGGCGCAATCTATCGAAGAATTTCCAGAGTGCATGCGAGATTGCCTCCAACAGGATTATAAGAAAAGATTTTATGAGGACTTTTACAGGCAAATATGAGAATGTGTGAATTATTCAGTACTGAAGTTCTGAAATTTTTGAAATTTTGCTTGGTTTCTTCTTTCTCAAGAGTTGTAGTTCAAAACGAACGTTATGAGGACTGGAGTTTTATTCTTGTACAGCTGAAACGAATATTTAATAATTATCTCGAATCAGTGTTGCATTTCCATGACAGCGTTGGTACAGGGGAGCAGATCCCTCTTGCAGTCAATTCCACAGCCTCTCAAGGAAATTTCTTGGAGGTACTCAATATGTCTCTCAATGGTAAGTGGCGACGTTGTACTATTTTACTACCGTGCTCACACTTGGATTCCTAGTTTAAGAGCTCTATTTCTTTTGGGTCGTAGTGTTCGAGAAACACTATTTAGACCGCAGTTTTGACCGGACTGGCCATCTTTCAGTGGTCATCACTCCAGGAGTAGGCGTATTTGAAGTAGACCGTGAATTAACAAACATCACCAAGCAGAGAATTATAGACAACGGTAATTTTTGGAATTTTCAAATATCGGTGCCAGAACTTGGAGTGTGAAGAATTTTTGTTTTTTAACTTAAGGTGTTGGCAGTGACTTAGTATGCCTTGGAGAACAACCGCTTCACGCTGTTCCACTGTTCAAAGTGAGTAACCTTAAACTTAGAAAAAGAGCTGAATAAAGAAGTTTTACGTTGTTTTCGTTTCAGTTTCATAATAAAAGTGGATCGAGTTCGGTAGACGATTATAGCATGCCACATTGGATCAACCTCAGGTAAGATTGAGGCAGGTATATGCCACCGTTGTGCTCCTTTCACACTTGAAGATTGTCCACTTGACAGATGGTTTTCCCATTTCTTTATTTTTTTTCTTCCTCAATCCCAATTTATTGCTTTCTGTGTTGTTGGTTTCGACGTCCATCCCTACCTCTCACTGTCCGTCTTCGCTGATCAGTCGCTGGGTCAATCCGATCCACGGGTTCGTACTATCAACTTTTTGTCGCACAAGATGTCGTTATTGTTGTAGTTGGTCGTGTTATAAATTTTGTGTCACGTTAGCGATTGCACTTTGAATTATTTTTGGCATGTAGAGATTTAGTGTGGCCATTCACTATCCTTCTCCTGGAAGCCGCTTTTGATAACTAAGAGTTACATTTCTTTAACTGCTTTATTTCCACTTCTAGTTTCTACTCTTCTAGTAAGCAAGCTAGCTACACTAGTTTTGTACCTCGCATCAAGCTGCCACCACGCAAGGTGAGTCTGGTCAAGTGATAGGGGAGGATAGAAGACAACTTGAGATGGGCGTAGTGATATAGGCACCTTTCACTCTCTCACTTTCACTCTTTCTCATGCTATCCAACTAGGCGAAGCCACCAAAGGAAAAATTTAAAAACAGTGGTTGGTGAATTTCAGGGTGTTATAATTTTAGATCGCTACGTTGGGAGGGAAAGGCATTTATCGCTAATGGAACGACGTTCTGACATCACAGATATCATCCAGCCCAGGGCAGCCAAGACTGTACAACGCGATTTCCCACCACTTGTCGATTATGACGGCTATGATGCGCAGGTGTTCAAGTATGCCGTCTCTGGAGGAGGAAATGCCAGGTTGATGTTGTAGCTGAACTTTTCTGATTAAATATTGGCTTTACCGTGTCTTCTAATGACTGTTGTTATTTTGCCATGCCATTTTGTCACTTTAGACACTCTGCTAGTCTACATCGAGTGGTAAAACCAAAGAAAACAGAGACTGCGTTTAACGGTGGCAGCATGCAACAACGAATGCCTCTGTCTATGTGTCGACGGCAACAGTCTGAAGCTTTAGACACAGGGCCGCCACCTTTGATTGTTGGCGATACTTCTAGGGTCTTGTCCAGATCGGCTGCCATTAGCATTCCTCAGAAGACCATGGTAGACGGCTCTTCATTGTCATCGTCGTTAAGTGTTCTTAGTCCAAACGGTCAGGATTTTACAAGTTTTATTCAACAAATTTACTTCAGAATCCAAAGAGTAGCCTGAGACGTGCTTTTATATGCTCTAGCTTGGAAGATGACACCTCAGGAACCTTTTGACTCTTTTGACGAAGACACAGCCATAGCCCAATCTCAACGATTTGTTATAGGAAGCGTAGGCTCGCCGTATTCGTTTCCTCACCGATCATCTGCTTTTAGGCCTAGGAGAGCGCTGATCAACCCTTTCGATCCTTCTCATGTGACTATCAAGCTTACATCTAATCGACGTCGCTGGACTCATGTGTTTCCTCTTGGTAAGCACTTGTGTGTGTGCGTAACCTCAATCCGTCTGTGGCACTGTATTGGTAATGTGCGTTTTTTGTTGATCGGTAGGTCCGACGGGGATTTTTATGCAGCAGCATCATTATCAGGCGGTACCACATGGACCAAGCAATGCGGAAAAGATGGAGGTGGAGAGCGAGACGACTTCAGACGTATTACACTCTGGCCAGTTAGCAGTGGAAACTCGAAGACGTAAGACATCCCCTATGGCAGCCAGCTTCTTGGATACTGAGGGGAGTGCTTTTGGGAGTCATCACCAAAGTGATAAGGATTTCAAATACGGACATCCACACAGCCTTACCTCTTTGAATCTAGATTGTGAGAGATCCATCATTTGATTATTGTTAAGACTCTGTAAGAGTCGCATGCTGACATCCGACTTGGTTTCATTGCGTGAATCCTAGTGCATGTGAAGGCCAAGGGCACACCTAGCAGGAGTTCTCTACATACTCTGCATACCACTGACGTTCCGGCCGATACTAGTCTAACACTCCTTTGGGGTGCGACGGGAGAACAAGAATGGACTCCAGCACTAACTACAGGTTGCGCCATGTTCCTCCTATGGCTTCTTATCATTGCATCTTGGTTACAGGATGATGACGATAACATTGCGTTTCAGGCGTTGACTGGAAGTCATTAACTATCCCGGCGTGCCTGCCACTGACCACAGATTATTTCCCAGACAAACGAAGCCTCCAAAATGACTACGTGGTATCCGATTATGATCTTATCCCAGAATTTATGAGTTCTGATTTGTCCCAGCATCAGTATTGCAGCCACCAACAACTAACCACTGAGGAAGTGTTTGTGGAACTGGTTAGCCAAAGGCTACAACATGTAAGTTATCAGCTTCTTGTGAAAATTATTATTGGCGTCATGTAACTTGAGCTTTCCACAGGGATTTCAATTGATTGTCAACCCACGAGCAATGAAGCTGGGATCCAACAGAAGTTGTTCACTGACACCGACAGTTCCCACTGGTCAAAGTATCCGGAGACCGGGTTCGCAGGCCTGTGAAATCAATGAAGAGTATCTTCTCAGCATCGGAAGGATTTTTCACGAGTTGACATTGAGTGGTGGAACGATAAAAGCAACATGCCTGAAACCAAGGTATGGAATTGTTGAACAGTGTTCACATGCCACCTGACCTGCCTGCATCAATGACCTAATGTTTGGGTTAATATTAGACATCCGTATCCCACTATCAACATTTACTACCGGTACCGGTTTCAAGTTCCATATGGTGAGAATTACGAAATTTCGTCAGTGGAATTTTCAACTGAGAAATTGGAGAACTTCAACTGGAACTACCTGGATCACTATATTTGCACGCATGGAGAGGGAGACTTTGAATTGACAGAATCTTTGAAGTACATGCGTTTTCGGATGTTTATCTTGCCGACATCCGTAGCGGGCACTAAGAAGATTCTTGAAGGATCACCGAACTGTGATGTCTATGGAGAGAGTGACGAAGACTGTCAACCTGCTGAAGATTTCCTGAAGTTTCTCGAGGTTCTCAATAAGATCAAACGACCTGTTTCTTCCAAGAAGACGAGAGTAGGCATAGTTTCCTAAGATACAGTATGCATTATTTGGAAATATCAGGGTACTTTTCACAGGTTCTCATTTTTCAACCGACATTTTACCCAGGAACGTTCAGGCACGGTTAGCAATCGACAGACGTGTGTCCGACGAGGAAGTCAGACAGTTCAACCCTTGATCGCTTCTGTTCCTAGTCACTCGTCGATTCCAGGAGGACCTGGAGGATCGGCAGGAAATTTTCGGGATAGGATTGATAGTAATCGAGTAGGAGAACGACCTCGAGCCAGGACTGCATCCAAGGCTTTAGAGAGAGTGAGATCTGAAAGTGGCAATGGAGGAAGAGGGTTTTCGACAACTTCTTCCTTGGACATTACAGACTCAAAGTTGGTGAGCAGAGTTCCATCCAGTAAGCCGACCTCCTGTTATCGTTATCACGAGTAAGCGAGATTTACTTTATAAATATTTTAATAGATCAGTTCGTCCAGTTTATCGTTGGACACTGGTACCGATAGCCTAAACGGAAGTAGCAAAGATGGATCAGAAGACAGGTCAGAATTGATTTAGTTAACTTAGTAATTGACGTCGGTTGAACCGTAATCATTGGGTTCATGTAGCATATCCCCATCGCCAACACCACGGCGCCTGACGTTGAGTTCATCACACCAGGACATCATTGAGGCGATGAAGCAACCTCAGTGAGTAATGGTTTTAGCACATGCGTTTGAGATTCTTAGAAGGACTGGGATTATAGACATGCCGCTTGATTTACCTTTTTTCTTTCAAAACAAGGGACGGGTTGAACTTTCTGAACAATATGCCAGGTCTTCCGAATTTAAGTTTCGTGAGTGCGGAAGCTGTGTTTTGGATCATAGAGCGAGTCGAAGGTCATGAAACCATACACAAAGCTGTTCGTTTACTGGAGGTCATTGTCATAAGAGAGTTGGAACGTACCTTTAGTGGCCTTTTTGATATAATTTGTCGGTTTCTCTTTAAACAGGAGTTGCGAGATAAGGATTTTATTTGTCACTGTTCTGGGAATCCAAGTCATCCGTTCATCCATGGTTTTTATCTCTTCCACATGTGCCCAACTGATAAAGAGCTCATGATGACTGGTGAGAGAAGTGCTTTTAGACGTGGATGATTCTAAATAATGAGAACTCTATGGCTGTTCCTCTCTAGACGGATATCCATTTCATCCTTTGGGAGACGTGGAATCGTTCCAAAAACAATGGATCGAAGTAGCGTTTCATCAGATGGGTGTGCCGCCGTTAGAACCTCGGCCCTTGTTTTTGCAGCCAGACGTCGTTTGGCCTGAGGAATGGCCCCTGGATGACTGGCCGAATGGCGAGCACAATAACGGAGCGACAAGTAGAGATCAAAAGAAGCCTTTCTTTGGTGAGTCAAAATCAAATTCTGAATAGGGAGATTGAGCGTACCGTTACCGATAACCATTTGTCCCATAAGCAGACCAAATTTAAGGTGCGCATGCTCCACAAATAAAATTAATTGTTCGGAGCATGCGTAACTTAAGTGTCGTCTGCTTATGGGACAAATGGTTATTGACAAATGATTATCTCTGAACGGTGTGAACCATCTTGAAACTCGACTCGGTGGAGCAGTGGGTAGCGTGCTCGGCGACTGCGTTAGGGGTTCTAGGTTCGATACTAGACTCGATACGATACTGCATGAGGAGTAAAACCGAGGTCGCAAATGGTGTACGATGGCATTTGCACGTAAAAGAACGCTCTCTACCATGCAACGGGTAGGTGAGGCAAAATTCCAAGGTGTAGGAGCTCGCCCCCACTGCCGTCTGGTGGAGGTGGTGTGCCCCAGCGAACAGTAGACCGACAATAAATAAGCATAGGGGTTGCAGCTTTGGTCGGCAACCGGCTGCGGAAAAATGCTGTCCAATATATCACCCTTGTGTCCATTTAGAGGGACAAGATGGGTACCCGACCCAGCCCTAGGCGGAAAGATGGTTAGGAGCTGCTTTGATGTGGACCACCTCTGTCATCAACCGATCTGCCTCCACCGTAGTTGCAGTCTTTTGAAAGATCGTCACCGTCACTTGAACTGTTTTCTCTTGCCTTTCCTATTCAGTTCCACTTTTCAAACGTGCTGATTTGGATATCGGTTCCAGTACTAAGAGCAACAGAGACGAGTGGGGTCATGTACAATACCATGGTAACTATTGTCCGTCTGCAGCGTTTGAACTGATTCTTCAATGGCTGGTAGCCACTGGAAGTATCGTCACTGAATTGGTGAGTGGTCAACTCGAGGAGTACATTGAAACGTGCCTGAGTATAGGTCGTTCATGGTCTCCGTCTTGCATATGAATCACAGGTTCATCAGAACTGGGCGAGAAGGGCTAGTTCGTTTGGTTTCCTACTAGTGCCTGCACCCAATGATCCATTTGCGTTGCCTTTCTCTTATCAGTCGGACCCTTTAAGAGGCCCGATCTTCATTCCATTGGCAGTCGAGTGTCTAACGGACAATGGAAGTCATCCTTTCAGTGGTTAGTGTATTAAACAAACGCTTGTCGGAATCGTTTCTTTTATCCTCATAAAAAAAATTATACTTGTACTCTAGTCTTTTCCAGCGATACGTGGGAATACCGGATGTTCTTATTTCAGGACACAATTGCTCGCCGTTTTGGGTTTTTACCATCCCAATACAATCAGTTCGAGCAGCAACAACAGTCTCAGCCTTTATTACATTCATCTTCTCACTATCAAGTGCAGCACCAGCCTCAGTACGTTCATGCCACTGGGAACATGTTTTTAATGATTGTGGTGAAGCTCCAACAAGCTCTTAATCGCAAGTGGCAGAAGGACAAGAACAGGGCCAAACAAGTAAATATGATGTTGACCTTTGCTGCCCAATTTCTAGAGAGAGAAAGAAGGGCGTCAGGAATGATAAAATTGAAATCTCGGGTGATTATTAAAGATTTGTTGTCTTTTAAGGTATTACTTGAGAGCGAGGTGATCTCAAGTCCACATGAAGAGTACATCACCAGGCACGTGACTGGTCGCTTCAGTAGGAGATCATTGCAATTGGACACCAAAGAATCAAGGGTATGGACAACTCTGTGGCGAACCTGTTTCTCTCATCTAGCATTGCGTTAGTAATGATTTCTTCATCGTTGTTCTCTATGCCCTAGGTCGGCTTCATGTGGTCATGGAATTATATGCTTAGTAAACGATGGAAGTGTCCACCGACGGGTGATGACCAATTCACGTCTAAAATCTTGACCGATTTCCGAGCCTTTTGCTCGAATACTGATCAACGTCTCAGAAGTTTTTGGAACAGTTGTTGGGAGGAAGTGACTCAAGCACCGGCTGTGATACGAGCAACAGATGAACAAAAAATCAACCGCGGGCAGCCTCTAGCAGCCCTTTTATAAGGAATCTCTTTCTCGCTCTATTTGTAGCAGACGTTCTGAACTTGCTGCTTTTTGTGACCTTTCAGGAAGTAGGCCTTGTGTAAATATCAAGCGTCCCACTCATTTTTTGAGATTAAAAATGTTTTTTGATTTATTTTGAACTTTAACCATGGAATTTGGAATTACGATAAAACCCTGCTCCATCCTTACTGTAAGAGACGACTGCCACCCACCTGCAGGGCCAGCTCTAGGCACTGTCCACCAGTGGAAACTAAATCTAAAGAGCGGCGTATTTTGAGATGCTCTTTTAGTTCCCCCTCCCGGTAGAGAAGGAATGAACTTGTGGAAGAAGAATGTCAATAACTCGTGGGGCACGGTCCGATGACTTTACAACGGCAGTGTCAGAAAATTGTCGCTTTTTGTACTCCGATCATTGTGGACCGAGCCGCCATTTCTTTTCTGCAGGACAGTACAGATGTTAGAGCGGGCCCTACCACCGCGTTATGTTACATTTTTGCTGGGAGCCACTCATGTGAACCAGTTTCCCGTTAGCTGCTTAGTACCGCGCATAGGAGTCGTTAGCAGTTCTGTACTGACCATCGTTGATTTTGTGCCGGCGAGCTCAGTTATCTGGTTTGGGACAGCGGCAGCGTTCTTAGCCAGGTGGCAAGAAACTTGACCAGAGGCCGTCCTGCACCGTGCTAGATGAGATACGATTAGCAGGGTTGCTGCAGCGTTCGCTGTGTTTGGTTTTTATGTGCCGGTGTTAATTTTAAGATTCCATTGGAGAAGGATCAAGTGGACTTGTCCGGTTAAAGTATAGGAGTTTAGTGGCTGTTGCACCAACTTTACTAAGAGCGAGCCCTGCGCAATTCCAACTAGAGACCAAGATGAAGAGAGTTACAGGCACGCGACTCAGTACTTCGCACTACTAACAAGTTCCAATTTTATTGATTTTAAATAACAGATTAATCATCAAGTTGTAAAGAGTTAATTTAGAGCGGATGACCAGATTCTTTTACTCTAGGTGTCCTCAAAGCTCATCGGTGTAGTAAATTGGATCAACAGGTTCCGGCATTTGACAAGTGGCATTAGCTGGTGGTGGGCACGTGCTTGTAACTTCAGTTGCAGTGTCGTTGGCAACCACGGGATCAAGTTGCACTAGGGGTGTGCATACCAAGTTGTAAGCGCAGGTCGAACAGAAGTAGTCACCACCGCATGCGTCACCAATATGTTCCGGCAGACCACGGCATCTGAAAGACATTCAGCTGTACGTCAAACAATCGCAAAGACTTTACTAGCTACCAATACGAGGGCTACTTACATTTTGCCTTGTCCCGTGAAGTTTGATACACAACACTTGTCGTATTTACAGTCAGCATCAGTGAGACAAGGTCTCGTACGCCCCATCACCTGAAGGTTAGAACAGTCACTGTACGCCTGTCGCCTCAAAACACTGGAGCAAAAGTATACTTACCAAAACGGTAGCAACAACAACGAGAGCCAAAAGAACTAAAAGCTGACCAGATGCCATAGTTGAATTCAGAGTGTCGTCAGGAACCTACAAGTATGCACATGTATGTGACAGGGAGCAGGCAGTCTCCTTTTATATATCGTGAGATTTACACGATCACAGTCAACTGACCCGGACTGGAATGCGTGGAACTTAAGATGGAATTCGTATCAGATCAAGGCCTTGGGTCAGGGCATAAGGTCATAGTTCACTTGACCTTTAAATTGTCTTTTTTTGTGCATTTCCAACATCCATTCAGAATTATTTAATTCCGCCCTTCGAGACGTCAGCGCGTAATCAGGTGTTATTTCAACATGATCAACCGGTCACCGATCAACCTTCCCTCCTTCGTTTCGGTAGGCAATTAATTCTAAGTTTGGAATTTGTGTGACCGTTGCTTATGGATAGCCCTACATATTCCGCCGATTTAGAGTGCAAAGCGTCGGCATCATAAAAAGATTAGCAACCGGTTGCTGTCAAAATAAAATTGAGCTGTGAAATCAAGTTAGAGTCTGGCTTTATTATCAAAAGTAATAATGTAAGATTAATTTCAAGAAAATGCTAATTAAACACGGTTCTCCACTTTTATCTGCCAAAATGGCCCCGACCGGCATCGAACGCCACGGCGGTCACGCCGATACATTTGCACGTATTCCTAGATCAGATCAATGTTTGAGAGATAGAGGGCGCGCGATCGTTACGTTCTCTTATGGCGTTCGGGAACTGCTGTGATTCGAGTGATAGATTTGATCATTGCAGTTTGTTTTATAAACATTAGATTCAATCAGGTTGTTTGGACTGATTATTTTAACAGCAAAGATGATGTCCCGATCTGTTCGCGCAGAGACTCGTAGTCGGGCGAAAGATGACATTAAAAGGGTAATGCAAGCTATTGACAAGGTTCGCCATTGGTGAGTGATGAGAAGACAACATGGAGGTCGTTTTCACTTGTCATTTTATGTGTTGTCATGTATTCATTTCGTCGCCTGATTTCTTGTATTTAATAGGGAAAAGAAATGGGTGACAATTGGTGAAACCACAATGAAAATATTTAAGTGGGTACCAGGTAATGAATTTTTCCTCTTAATATTCTACGGTGTTGTAATTGTTTTCATGATCAATATCTGAAAAGTAGTATCGTTTACAGTGACAACTAGTCAAGACCAAGTAAGTATTTGGATTGATGAAAGTAATTCGAAAGAAGTCCAATCATTAGGATCCTGGTATGTTATACCTTGCAGAAAAATAAAAAGTCAATTCATAAAGAAAATGGCGTTTTGGATAGCATGAAAGGCAACTCAAAAAATGAGATAACTGCTTCAAATACTTCGAATGGTTAGAAAATTAACATTATTGATAGTTGTGGTGGTATTTGTGTGCGTTTTCATTCATCATTCTTTTGCTTTGATTACAGGATCGGATTCTTCTCAAGATTCCAAGCATTCAACAGCAATGGTTGGAATGCCAGAAGATTCAAACACGGGTACTTGCTTGCTGTGAAAAATCACTCATTGCGATCTGATCCTAAGATATCGCCGTTTTCTTAGCCTAAATTTTCCTTTCTGACATCGCTAACAACATTACATTTTTGGTCTTTCATAGGATTTTCTTTAAATAGTGAAAATTCTCATTCAGAATTTACAAATTCTCAACTGAGTTTTAGTGAAGACTCCAATCAAAGCTGTGAGGCACTTGCAGGAAATTCCAATTCGGCTACAATGGAAGCAAAGCTTGGTATGAAATTATATCTTTTAATTAATCTGAAATGACAAGCGAGGAGTCTGACCAATAACTGATCTTATTTAAGAGTCTTTGGGACCTCCGGTTCTACAACCAGAAGCACCCATAGAAAGAAGTTTAGAGCCACCCGCTAAAAAACATAGGACTAGTTCATCCGATGGAACTAGTTAATGGAAAGCAGTTTCATGAAGTGTATTCACGCAGTATTTCCAAAACTTGTTCAGAGAACGTAGTAGAAATTAAATTATTGGACTTTGACCACAAGAAATCGTTGGAGGAACCAGTGTTGTTTAGCTGATCTCATCTATCATTGTTCTGCTCCTGGATCATGCAATCTTCAATTTCTTTTCTTATTGACTTTTATCAAGAATACAACGACAACAGGGAGGATATTTCGCGTCGTTGTTATTTAATCATCAAGTATAACAAAGTGAGTAAAATATGTTTTAAGTATTGCAGCTTAAAATTACTTTAAAAAAAATAGGTGTAAAAAAAAGAGAGCGTGTATAACAATGTATTATTAACACAAGAGCTGTCTCGTGAAGTATTATGTCGGTTAAAAGCTGATAATGAGTCCGTATATCGATTTTTTTTCACTTTAAAATCGAGATCTTCTCATGTCTACTAGCACCGGGTAAAGCTTATGGCTTAACTTTTCTGAAGCTGCTCTGGAAAGTGATGCGATCAGCTATTGCATTTAATTGTTTTGCTCCACTATTCACAGCATCCACATCTTTTTTAAAGCTGCAACTTGGACTTGAAAATCCATGAAATCGCCTATTGAAAAGACAAACAACGTATTGTTGCTATGACAAATGTTCAGAACAGGCATCTTTCCACAGGGTTGACTGGGAATTACCTTCTTGGCGTGTAACGTCCTGCTGTTCCACCGAAATATACACCTTTCGAAGGTGTGTCGATACGAAAAGGTGAGTACATTTTCAACGGAGTTCGACGTCTTGATGGAGTTGTTGGAGATGGTGTGGTCATCAAACGATGACGTCGTCTTGTTGATCTTCTCAGTCTCTATAAAGTTGAAATTTGTGTTTTTATTATTGAGTCAAATGGTAACTAATTTGACTCCTGACATCTTGACAGGCACGGTCTTTGGCATCTGGGCGCTCCCCAGCTAACAATGATAAAACCTTTAAAGTATGTTATAATAATGTGCATTTTTGGAATAATGTATGTGGCGGTGGGACACCCGGGGGCGGGCGCACAGTCTGCTTTTTTTGTTTTGGTGGTGTTTTAGGGCCCTTCAACTACAAGGTCATTAGAGCCCCGTCCACTGTGTAGTTCTTATGCAGGGACTAATGCAATGAATTTTGGATACCAGCGGTACTCAGATTTCCCAAGCGGCCACCCATGTCAGTATTAACTGGGATTGCGTTGCTTATCTTCATTGATCAGACGAGAACTGGTGTGTCCAACCCAGTAAGCCGCTCCCCAAAGTAGGGGATTATTTGTTTGTTGGTGTTTTAGGGCCCTTCAACTAAAAGGTCATTTCTGCGGCGATTTCTGAGTATTAGCGGTACCCAGTTTTCCCAAGCGGCCACCCATGTTAGTGCTAGCTGGGGTTTCGTTGTTTAACTTCATTGATCAGACGAGAACTGATGTCCCACGCAATAAGCCGCTCGCACAGTCTGCACATGCCTAAGACCGGGCCTACATCTTGACAACCCTCCCCTCTGGTGATGGCCTCTAATTTCCTGCTAAACTGATGCTATTTTGGCTCGCATTTTCTACATCGGACTCTCCCATATGCCTACAGTACAATCCCAAGTATAATTCAATATCTTACTTGCGATAGGGAGTCGAAAGTCGTCCTGAAACTCTGTGCAGTTTTAGTAGCTCCTACTCGTAGTTGTTTTATGTTGAGTGCTGACAGTGGATTTAGAGATTGAATAGACGTAGATTTCCGTAATGTAGTAAAACGCGAGACAAGGGCGTTTTCCTTGTCACTCGTGCTTCCTGTCGTCAATGTCTTGTTCTGTCCACGGTTGTTGCTTAAACGATTCCTTAGTTGCATACGACTTGTTGGTGAATTTCTACTCGAATAGTTTTGTGCAGGGTTATCTTTAGTAATATCGGAAGACGATTTGATAGTTTGACTTCTTTGTACATTTTTGTTGAGGCGAGGCGAATAACGTCGCGACATATCCATGATGCCAAATATCTTTTGACAATTTCAAAATTTGAAATTTCCCGCCGTTGTCTCTAGCGTGTGGATGCTATCACGTGACTGTTTGAGAGCGGTTCGAGAACTGGTTTGTAGCAATTGCCAAAATGCAAAAGGAGCTCAGTAACTTGAGACTTAGGTGGTGAGAGCGCTATATGTTAAATTGTACGTAGTTTTGGAGCGAAGTGGCGTTCTATTGAATTAAGCGCTATTGGAGTCTAACGTCATGTAAGATGGCGACGCAGGCTGGTGATTGGGAAGGTGAGTGTGAGAATTTGATTATAACTCGGTATTTTGTTGTTGTTGACATTATCGTTAATCGCAAAATTTCAAATGGAGAGAGTATATTTAGTACGATTGAAGATTACAGTTTGATAATTTTAAGGTTTTATGGTGATTTCGAAGGAAATGTAATGTATGTTGTTGACACGTCAGAAATTCATGACTTGACTAGCTTGTTACTTTTTTTTGTATTAATAATAGCATTTGTCCAATTCTCAACTTATAATTTATTTTCTATGGTTGATTAGTATTTGGAAAATACTGTTAGTTTCATGAATTTTTCTTTCATGTAATTTCAGAACTACGGAAGTTAGCGAGAAAGTTGGAGAATGAAGTCGAGCAAAAGCTTGTAGCACTAAGTAAACTTTGGACCAGTTCTGGCAACAGAGAACATAAACATGAAAAGTATTTTGATTTAGGTTTTTACGTCCATGTCATATATCATACATTTTTGTTATACTTTATTGTATAATTGTGAATTTTAGCTCTGATAAAATACCACTATTAAATGAAAGCAACATGGATCACGTATTTGACCATATGTCGAAAGAAATTGAAATTTTGTTAGAAAAGGTACTGTACAGTTTTTGTTTTTCGTTTTCTTCGTAGTTGTTGCAATTGATATATTAATCATTTGATATTCGTTGTTAGTTAACAGACGTTAATAATAAAATGTCAGATTACTTGGATATTCAAGGGAAAGTAACGCCTTCCGGATTATCGCATATCCTCCAAAGACATCGCGACATCCTTCAGGATTATAGTCATGATTATCGTAAGACAAAGTCAAATATTCAAAGTCTTCTCGAGCGTGAAGATCTTCTTGGGACTTCTCAAGGGTTTGTTAACACTCCTGTTATATATCTTCACCTTTCTTTCAAAACCACCTAAATCCCATTTTCCTTGGTTTTTGTATTAATTAAGAAATCTTAGTGGGACAATTTGAGGAACATGAATTTACAGACCTTCTAAGTCTGTCAGCAACCTCTACCCCTCTTCAGGGCAATTTTATTATTCCTACATACTGATAAGAGTATCAGTTATAAGCAGTTTTTCTTCTCTCCTGTAAAATTTACTTTTTTTGAACTTAGGGGCTTTTTAAAGAAAGGTGACGATATGTGTATTTAAACTTGTTGTTGTTGTTGTTGTTGTCGTCGTTGAAATTATTAAATTGTTGAATTTTTAGAGCGAGACGGAGTTCGTCTGGTTTAACGAGACGATCCGATTTGTACGTTAAAGAAAATGATCACCTACGCAAGTAAGTCACCTTTACTCTTTAAGTGTATCTTTGTCAAACGGCTTCCAATATACGTATTTCCTAACTCCGGTTTATTTTTCTTGTTTTTCAAGTTCAGACAGGCTGATTGATGAACAGATCAGGTTAGTTCACGAGCAGTATTAAGTGAGATATAATACTATGTTTGGTTCTTATGTAGTTTGATTTCACTTTATTAGTATTGCGTTGGAGACCAGGGAGCATCTTTTGAACCAGAAAGCTGTTTTTAAGGCTATTCAGACCAAAGTCAACACATTAGCGAGTATCTTTTTCGTTTGCTCGTTGAAGATATAGGGTGTAATTTTGCTAGGCTGTTGTTTATTACGTCAAATGGTGTTATTTCTAATGTTCAAGTGATATTAGCACGGTAGCACGGTGGGTAGCCTGCTAGGTAACTGCGTGTTACCTAGGGTTACGTGTTAACTAGGTAACTAGGTACCTGCTAGGTAACTGCGTGTTTTTTATCGGTTGGCTTTTTCGGGCGAACGAGATGCCCCGAGTGCGCCTTCCTTGAGATGACAAGTAAAACCGAGGTCCCGCGTGGTGTACGATGGCATTTGCACATCAAAGAACCCTCTCTGCTATTCAACAGGTAGACGAGGCGAAATTTCCAGGTGTAGGAACTCGTCTCCACTCCCTCCCGGCGTGCCGTGGAGGTTGGGGTGCCCCAACGAACCGACGATAAATAAGCATAGGGGTTGCAGCTTTGATCGGCAACCGGCTGCGGAAAAATACTATCCAATATATCACCCTTGTGTTCATTCAGAAGGACAAGAAAGAGGGAAAAAGGTTAGGAGTTGCCTGCTTTGGAAGTAATATTAGCACAACTGATAACTTTGAGAGTGTGAGCCACTGGTCTGCTGAAGTCACTTGTATAGCTGTATAACAGTTGTTTGCAGTGTAGGGAATGTCCTTCGAGAGCGGCTTATTGCGTTGGGCACATCAGTTGGCGTCTGATCACTGAAGTTAAGTAGCGCACCCCCAGCTAGTACTAACATGGGTGGCCGCTTGGGAAAACTGGGTACTGCAAATATCCAAAAATCATCGCATTAGTGTAGTGTCTGTGCAGTCTCTGAGTAAGAACTATGCTGTGGGCAGGGCTCTAATGGCCTTGTAGTTGAAGGGCCCTAAAACACCAACAAACAACAAATCTAATGACCTCGTAGGTGCAGGGTCCTAAAACACGAACTAAAGGGAATGTCCTTTAATATATCATATTACCCTTAACTTGTTGCCTACAGCTCGTTTTCCACTGATAAATAGCTTGGTCCAACGAATCAATCTTAGGAAGAGGAGAGATTCCATCATATTAGGTTTGGTTATTGGTGTCTGTCTCATCTTGCTGATTCTTTACGCCTGGCATTGAAGGCAGTAAATATGGTTGCATTTTGGATATAGTCAAAGATGTTTTTGTGATTCTCAGAGGTAAGTAAGCGTCTGCTGCTGCTATTACTGATGATGCGGTGTTTTTGTTTGGTTCTTTACATTTTTGTCGATTGTCATTCATTTCAAAGCAGAGTGAAGGTGGAACGAAGGCGTCGCAGAGAAGTTGTACATTAAAAAAAAGTATTATTGTTATTACTTTTATGTATGTATATGTACTGTAATATTTACAGAAATTAAGATGTCGCTCATCATGATAAAGCCTACACTGAATTGTTAGAAGAGTGAAAAATATTTAAATTTAATATGCTGAATTAAAATGTTCAGAAAATCTTTTGTTTATATTGAGAGTTGAACTTGACAGGATACTGATGTTAGTCCTAGCGAAATGACTTTAGGATGCAGTTCGCATTGAGTGTGAGTGAGGGCGCTGGTGTTGTTTCGAATTTCGGCGCCATTTTCTGGTAAGGTTGTGTGTTGTCGCGTATTGTGTAATAAGGCTTTTTTAAGCGTTTATCTCGTTTTAAAGACAGTAATTTTACAGCATTTGGTTCCTTCTACGAGGGATTAAGTTTAATTTGATCTGTCTGTGATTATTGACATTAAATTTGAGCAGTAAAGGATGCGGTGGTTATTTAAGCCTAACTGCCTTTGACCAAGAATTCGAAACTTGTGTCAGGCCTATCGATTGAAATTTTTGCAGTATTAAAATTTTTGTTTTCCAAGGTCGTTGTTATAAATTCAGAGAGAAAAAGAGATTTCAGAAGAAGTCTACTAAGTTCAGTGATAGATGTGTAAGTTCTTAGACACGAATTTTAACGTAGATTAATTATATGTTTGAAAAAGTGTGTTTTGGTTCGTTATTGACAATTTAATGCGAGTTTTTGGTTCTACTTTTCATTAGGATTGTTTTTTTATCGACGAAGGAGTGACATTAATAGAGTCCTTAAAGTTGACAGATTTCCAGGTTGAATTCGCTCATTTCGAGAGTGAATACCGGTATTCACCACCACCCGTTCGGTTCATTAAAAAGAAGACGAGACTCGAACTCGTAAATCGTTTTGTTGCTTTTAATCATAAGATTTGCACATATGACTTTATATACCACATGAATAATTTATTTATGATGGTAGCGGAGGTTGTATCTTCGTCTTCTTTTTTTCTCCTTACCCCCAATTACTTCATAAACGCCTTTAATTCATTGTTGTTATACTTGCTTTCTAAGAGTAGTTGACTCTTCTTCCCCCTCCTCAACCTCTTCCCTTTGCTATGATGTTCACAGCATCCCAATTGCAAAAAAAAAAAGAGTCTCCGGATTTGGTAATTAACAGACTTCCTAATTAGGCACTTGAGAAAACACATTGGAGGAATTTCGCATCTCTATTTTATAATCGTTTCAGTTGAATGATTCAGTTTCCAAATGAGCACTGCTAACTGAATGGCACTCTTATTGAGGTGAAGAGAGGGGAATGACAAGGGAGCAAAAAGGCAGGCGTGGTCATATTGGTAAGAGGCGGGACAGTGTTGAGGTTGAAAATTAGGACGGTGAAAAGAGAGAGAGAGAGAGGGTAAAATGGATTAATTTCTTTCCAAATGGTTGTTTGGTTCAATAACAGGTAATTAAAATGGTTAAGTACTACTGTATGCAAATTTTAATGTGAATCAAGTGGGAAGTGTGGAGAGTTGAGGATGAATATCGATTTCTGTAAAATCATCTCTCTCTCTATTGCAGGATTAGCAGGCGACAGTATGGGGAGAAGAAGGGGTACGGATGGATAATTCTCCACCTTCACCTCCTAAACTAAAATGTGCTAGAAAGAGATTGATAGATGAAAGGTTTGAACTTTGTAAATGACCTTCCTAATTGAGATCTGAGGTTCATTTAGTTATTAACGGATTATTTGACGTCTTCCCATCCACGTGATTTCGAACCTGTGCGCGTGCTTCTTCACGTGGTTTGTCACGCTCGTGGACGTGATGAGACGAGAAGAAGATTCGAATTTTTTTACCGCCATTCTTGTATTGTTGTTTTTTTTCTTTTTAATGACTACAAGAAAAAAAAAACAGTAAGGTGATTGTCGTTATATGATGTTTATATGTTTTAGAAACAAGAAAAGTTCGGGTTACATTTCTTTTTTATTTTTCTGTTCTCACAGTTATAGCGGTGTCGAGATTTTTCTTCCAAATCTTATCTCTCGTCAAGTTTTTATTTTCTTATCTGTGAATTCGACGATCGTGCTTCCTCGCAGTTAATTAAAGACTTGGAGGTAAATTGGGATGTTCATGGTTCTGAGAATAATGTAAACATTTGAGCTGTTTTTTTTCTCTCTCTCTCTCTCTCTCTTCTACTTCTTCTTCTTCTGAGTTTGTCACTGTATTTTCTACTGTGATATCCAGTTAACGCATATACAGTACTCTGAAATTAAAAACAGCTGAATTCGCACATGTCTAATATGAGGATTGAAACTTGTCCTTATCTGCCGTAAGGACTTTGTTTTCAAAACTCTCATCACTTTCTCTAGATTTCGTTATTCAATAGTGACTAGCATTGCATTGACGAAAAAAATTTCGTTTTCCTCCGTATTGTGAAGTAAAGATGCAATTGAAAGTTGAAATGTCATTTTGACCCTGTGATTAATTTCTCTCTTTCGTATTTCAGTAATCTGTCTTATGTGGACTAGAGCTGATGGGATGTGTTTTTCTATCAATTACTTTTTAAAATGCGAAGATCCGAGAGAAAACTTCTTTAGACTAATTGGAATGGAATCAAGTTGGAAGTTGTCTTCTTCATCTTTCATCACTGCGTGGTATCAACGAGCTATCGACGTTATTTTAAAGGTAATTAACACCCGACGATGATAGGGCGGGGGGAAGTAAAACTTACTTGTACGCTGCTTTTCTCTCTTCATTTAGAAATGGAAATGTTGAAGGAATATTATGAAGGAAACGAGACATGTCGCCTGAATATGTGATTGAGAGTCGTGAATGAACGATAGCTAAGGAAAAATCTTGAAAAGGATTGAGTGCGCTGCCGCCTTTCCCTCCTCCGTCCTCTTCCTCCTTTCAGTTTATGTTGTCTTTCTCACTCTCTCTCTCTCTCTCTTTCTGGCCTCCCAGCATCTTTTCTCCCTAGATCTTATAAAAATTTTTCCGAGTGAACCACTCCATCGACCAAGCATGAATTGCCAATCGTCTCCATTTTCTCTCTCTTGGATGATAAATGATCTTGTGCACTCAACGTCTGTCTCGTAAAAACTTAAGGATTCAATTGGAAGGCCACAAAAACCTCCGACGTAATGGCCGATTATGGGCCCTTCCCTCCTCCTCCTCCTCTCGATCACTCCCAGAGAAAATTATGAGCATAACAATGACTCGAATGGACCAGAGTCTACATATAATATGAGTGTCTATAAAAACAGAGTCATCCTACATGGATGCCTCGTGGGTGTGGAAATTCAAACTCCTGCTGTTGTTGATAGAAGAGAGGAGGATGATGAGGAGGAAAGCAGTGCTAAGAGTCCACCACCTCTTCAGTTGTGAGTCCGAGGGTTGTTGAATTATGTTGTTTAATACTAATGAATGATGCCATGCAGTATGACAAGTTGTCGACTTGAGAGAGATGAATTTAGGGGGACGTGGAGTCGTAGATTCGAGTGAGGAGACCAGTCTAATGAATCCTTTGCTGTATTTTTTTTTAATAAAATGTTAGCCTAGAGTAAAAGTGACAGGGCCCTCGAGTGTAATAAAAAGAGGGCGGGGAATGGTTGGAGAAAAACTCTCTTGAGGATGATAATTGTCAAATGGAATTGTTATAGCCAGGTATGGCAACTCGGACAGGTCATTTTTCTCTCAACATTTATTCGAATGAGAATATTAGGCCCACGAGGGTGATCCCGTGAGGTCTCATCCTCGTCCGTAACCTCAGGCTATGATCATAGATGATGACACGCAAGGGTATGAGGGTTTGAGCTGGCACCCAACTCCATTTTAGAGACGGAAGTGCGATATGACACATACCGAGATCACTCCTGTTGTAAATGATTCCCAAAGGTCAGCTTGAGGGAGTTTTTCAATCGCAGAAATTTAAACAATGCTAGATAGTTACAGAGGGTGAATTCCCAATCCGAAATGGAGGAATTTTAAAAAAATGTGATTTGAGAGTTGAACGTCGCGCGAACCCTTTCGTTTTCAACTGGTATGACTAACATTTTGAGGTTACTGTTGCTGGTTGTCCTGCTCTTCCACCAATATCCATGTCACGTTCACCTATCATACTTTTAGTCGATGGACTAGGTTCGATCCTGGTTGAGATGAGTGGCGTCTTTTCTGGGCGAAAGAAAAAGACCCAAAAGTGGGAACTGCACCGAAAAGGAACCTTTTCACGAGCGGCTGTATTGCGTTGATACATCAGTTCTCTCCGTTCACCGGAGTTAAGCAACGCAACCCTAGATAGTACTGGTATAGGGTGACCGCTTGGGAACACTGGGTACCGCCAATACCGAAAAATCTTCGCATCAGCGTAGTCTGTGAAGCCTCTGCATTAGAACTACGCAGTGGACGGGGCTTTATGACCTTTGTAGCTGAAGGGTCCTAAAACACCAACGAAACGACAAGGAACTTTTTCTCTACACGGATGGGGCACTGAAATATAAATTTCTAGCAAAGGCACCTCAACCCATGTGGTGATACTGCTGTCCAGCCTGCCAGTGAATCACTGGTAGCGCACTCCGGATGCTGGCTTTGTGGAGGTAGGCACCTGCGAAATTTTTCGTGTCAAGAGTGCAGTGGGCACTCACCCGATACCACTAATCTTTACAGGGTGTTGCGCGTGAAGATAAACGACGATTGTAACGAGCCGCTAATGACAAACGATTCAAGATTTTGGTGACAGTGAGGACTTGCCTGCAGTCTGGCCACCAGATGGATTGATGCCTGAGGAGGGAGGGGATGTGTGCTCGCACGTGCCCTCTTCAAGATAATCGACAAGTGAACTCGTGCTAGTTAAAGTGAGTAGAGTTTCTATAGGTTCCCTCTGCCGCACCACTCCTCTTCCCCTGCCCTGGACGTTTCCCCCCTCTCCTCCTAACTCCCTAGTTGCTAAGCAACGAGAGTGTTGGGCTAGTGGAGTGAATTGTCTGTCTTCTTCTCGTGTCCTTTTCAAAGATGCGAACGTGTCATTGGCGGCAAGAAAAATTTTGAATGACAAGTTGAGTAATTCTTCGGCACCTACTCTACCCCCTCTTCCTATTTTCTGCGAATTGCTCGGTGCTCTTGGGTGGAGGTGGTGGGGCAGTGTTTGTGCAAGGAAGAATGGATGGGGGAGAGGAGCAGTGGTAGGCAATGGATATTTTGGGTCTCTCTCTCTCTCTGTCCCTTTCTTTCTCCCCCTGTCTTCCATGTTTTTCCTCTTAAGTTTGGCACATGAGGACTGGTGTTCCATTAAGCCACCAATGCCTTGGGGTCGTCGTTTGGGGGAGCACCAAGGATTTTAACATCCTGTTCCTCCTCACCGTTTGTCGTTTCATGGGCAAACAAAGGACCACTTCCAGCGCTGGCTTGGCTGTTCGGCACAGAAACCCTACGTGAAACGATGGCAACCTAGAGAAATAAGACAGTTTTTTGTCACTATGTAATTCAATCAAATACACATCCATGTACAGTTTGTACAAAGAGGTAGAGAAAAGATTTCTTTCTATATACGGAGGTGGATAAGAAACACGAACCTATTTGCCCCCCCCCCTGCCAGTGTCCATTTGGAATACAGGGTGACCACTACTACGCTACAGGGCGGCGACCACTACCATCCATGCTCTCTTGTAAGGTGCGAAATAACCCACCAGTTTTAATTTTCAGTTAGGAAACTCGCACGAGGAATAGTTAAGTTGACCCGGGCCCAGGAATCTGATGTTGTGTTTTTTTATTTTGCGGTCCCAGGGCCGGTCTTAGGCATGTGCAGACTGCGCGAGAGCAGTTGTTGTTTTCGTTGTTTGTTGGTGTTTTAGGGCCCTTCAACTACAAGGTCATTAGAGCCCCGCCCACAGTGTAGTTCTGATGCAGGGACTGCACAAACACTACACCAATGCGACGGTTTTTCGATACTAGCGGTACCCAGTTTTCCCAAGCGGCCACCCATGTCACTACTAGCGGGGGGTTGCGTTGCTTAACTTCAGTGATCAGACGAGAACTGGTGTGTAAAACGCAGTGGGAGCGGCGAATTGCGTTGGACACAACCAGTTTTCGTCTGATCACTGAAGTTAAGCAACGCAATCCCAGTTAGTACTGACATGGGTGGCCGCTTGGGAAAACTGGGTGCCGCTAGTACCCCAACATTCGTCTCATTAGTGTAGTGTCTGTGCTGTCTCTGCATTAGAACTACGCAGTGGACGGGTCTCTAATGACCTTGTAGTTGAAGGGCCCCCCAAAACACGAACAAAACAAGAAAAAAGCAGCAGACTGTGAGACCGCACAGGGCTCCCCTTTCCCCGTCACATGCATCGCAAAAATGCTTGCAGAAAGAAGTTAACTTAGGGCCCCTTCCCCCCAAAGAGTTCCCCGCTCAGGGCTCCCAAATGCCAAACACCGTGTCTGTTGGATCCGAAACCGGGGGTGGTGAGGAACCTCCTTCCTTTACCTCTCACCCATAAGTTACCCGTACCGGACACCTTGTACCTTAACCCAAGTGTCCCAGGGGAATTAATTACTGCAATTTGTATAAGCCTTTCCGTTTCCGGACCTTTACAACAAATAGTCTGGCTGGAGTTATGCAGTAGGTAGAGTAGCTAAAGAGCTGTAATGCTTTATTGCGAAACGGCGAGGGGATGACTAGATGATGGGGTGAGGGGTAGCGAGAAGGGTTGAAAGGGGGAAGTCAAGGAGGAAATCAAGTAAAAGCCAATTTAAAATCTTCGTCCTAAGAAGATGTACTTCCGCTCCGCATTTTGTCTCTGTTGGATGCCTGCTGTTTTCTTTGGTAGGTTTTTATCCGTAGGTTCGTCTCAGGAATGCGAATTGAGCAACAACGGGAATATTTTGTTAGTCTTTTTTTTTATATGTATATATATCTTATATATATATTTTTTATTTTTTGAAAGGAAAAGATGGTGGTGGGATGACGACAACACCGAAGGGAGAAGCAAAGGATGATGAAGAAAGGAGGGATAAAAAAAAAGACTACGACGAGGACAAACGTACCTCCGCATTATTCAAATGAGTCAAGAAGTAAATGGATTCATAAATAAATCGATTTGCAAGGATGCAGAGGAGTTGGGAGAAGGGATGTCTTCCTCCCCTCCTCGTCTTCCTCCAAGACACACGCAGTGACAGGTGAGATGTTTGTTAGTAGTATAGAATTGGGAAAGGCAAACAGAGAGAGAGAGAGAGAGAAATGAGGGAAAAGATTTCCGTTTCCGGTTTGTTCCGCCATTCGCCTTTGGTGCGGTTGATGACGGTATTTTGTGAACGTCTCCTTCTCAATGCCTTTTTCCTAATGTGCTTCTTATCGCTACCTTTTGGAAATTAATCATTTTGATAAGGTTACTTGTAATGGCCATTAACCCGCCTCTGTGGGGCAGGAGGTAGCGTGCTCGCTTACTGCACTAATAATTCCAGGTTCGATACTGGATCGAGGCTTCGAGAGAGCTAAGATTCATTCTATGGGTTCGGGAGTTAGTCAAGCAGCCATAACAGGATGAACCCTTAGGAGGCTGCTCGCGGGAGATGAGGAGGAAGGTGAGAGGAAGAAGGAGAGGGGAAATTTGCAGGACCCAACGTTCTTTATCAACCACCCATATTGGAACTAACGTAGGCTTGCGCTGCTTAACTTCAGTGATCTCACTAGAACTGGTGTGTCCAACGCAACTTGGCTGCACTGTGGTAGAGAGAGAAGGGGTCCTGAGTGCGATCCCGGTCCCGGTCTCATAGTTCTAATGCATAGACTACACAGACACTACACTAATGCGACGATTTTTGGGTATTAGCAGTACCCAGTTTTCCCGAGCGACCACCCATGTCAGTACTAGCTGGGATTGCGTTGCTTAACTTCAGTGATCAGACGAGAACTGGTGTGTCCAACGCAACTCGCCGCTCCCGAGGCTGCTGGCGGGAGATGAAGAGATAGGTGTAGAGGATATTGGAAAGGGGAAATTTGCAGCACCCAACGTTCTTTACCAACCACCCATGTTGTTACTAACGTGGGCTTGCATTGCTTAACTTCAGAGATCTCACGAGAACTGGTGTGTCCAACGCAACTTGGCTGCATATGGTGTCATTTGTACGTAAAAGAACCCTGTCTACTATGCGATGGGTAGCAAAAAGCAACTCCTAACCCCTTTTGCCACCTATGGCAAGGGTGAGGGGTAGCGAGAAGGGTAGCGGGCCGGGTACCCATCTTGTCCCTCTGAATGGACACCAGACTGATATATTGGACAGTGTTTTTTTTTTACCGCAGCCGGTTGCCTACCAACGCTGCAACCTCTACGTTTATTTATCGTTGGTCTACGGTTCGTTGGGGATTTCCACCGATGCCGTGGGACGAGTGCCTACGCCTGGAAATTTTTGCTTTATGTACCCATTGCATAGTAGTGGGGGTTCTTTGACGCGCAAATGCCATCGTACACCACACGGGACCTCGGTTTTACTTCTCATTTCCATTTAACTCTCCACCTCGGTCCAGTATCGAACCTAGAACCACTGACGCAGTTACCGAGCATGCCACGCACTGCGCCACTGAGGCGAGATCTACTGTACATAGTGTCCATTCAGAGGGGCGAAGATGAGTACTCCATTCTGCCTTCGGCTGGAAGAGGGTTTGTAGTTGCTGTTTTTATTACTTTAATGGCCATTATTTCCGGTAGGGAAGAGGTGTGATGTCCTGTCCTAGCTGCTTGCTCTGTAGGTTTCCCCCCTACGCCTTACCGAAAGTACTCTGAAGGGTTCTCATAGTTGGCACAGGTGGAATCGCGTCACCGACGTTATTTGGTTTTCGTGTTGGGACAGAATGGAAAACGCGAGTGCTACTGCTAATTGCCTGTACTTAGATGTCTGTGAGATAAAAAAGATTTGGGGATTCTGAGCCCTGGAGTTCCCTGAAGAAGGAAACCGAGCCATCGTTGACTCGAGGAAGTCGACAATGAGTATCGGAGGGCTAGTCGTTGTTAACCTTTAGGAATTAAGTGTAGAGGATGAAAACACACGCACTGAGGAAGGGCTTCAACTTCCATCTTCTTTTTGGCATAAGGCCGACCTCCTCCTGTTTTTCCTGTAGGGCGTGCCTCGTAATGAGTGTGTCGCGAGTTCGGGTCCCTCCCGAGAGGTTTGCCTTTTGAAGGTGGAAGAGGAGGAATGACATTAACAGTATAATGGGGTCATTGGGGAGGTGCGTTTTTTTTTATTTTCAGTGGCATGAATTCGGACGTTAAAGTAATTTGTTGTTGAAATTGACTCTGCCTGGTGTGTCAGGTCCCCCCCTCTGCCCTCCCCTGTTGATTTCCCCCGTCTGTTTTCTAGGTTCTAATTTAATTACTCTAGTTTTAATAGCGACGCTTTTGCTCGTCGCTCTTTCGATTCCCAAGACGGTTGTCGCGCATTTCTCTCTCTCTCTATCTCTAATTGCGCCTCCTCCTCTCTCTCTCTCTCTCTCTTCCCCCTGCCTTTTCCACCCTTTCATATTTATTTATTAAAATGAATATATATATATGCTGTGCCCGTTGATTAAAACAGCCTCCCCCTCTCCCCGAATGTCGGATTGGGGGCATTTTCACGTTCTCTCTCTCTCTCTCTCCTTTCTCTTTAGCTGAAAGCTGCGTTGTTGCCTTGTGGCTCACACTCCTTCGACCCTGTTTTAACCAAAGGTATGTATGTCTACTCTAAAACGGGACTCTATTATTATTATTATTATTCATTTTAATATCTTGAAATTTCCTCTCTCTCTCTCAAGATGAACCGCCTTTTCTCTCGTTTTCCTCACTGATCTTTATCTGCCCCACCCCCCGCGTCCCTACTCTTCTCTCACTCCTCTCCTCTTCCTCTGAGATGGTTTGAGCATCTCTCTATTTCTTCTCGTACTTTTTAAATTGGTTTATTGCAATTAGATGTTTTCTACTCTCGCTTTATGAAGATTAAATAAATGCCCTCGTGCAGTCACATTGCCGAAATTCCGCGGGTTGGCTGGCGACCCGGGAAGTCCTCCATTTTTATGAACGCTCCTTGTCTTTATCTCTCTAATTCCCTCTCTTATTACTCTAACTCTCTCTCTCTCTGATACTAACTCTGTAGCATTCTCTGTCTCTCTATCTCTCTGCCTCTCTCACACTATCTCTCATCATCATACCCTTATCCCGCCTTGGGCAGGGTCGGGTCTGCGGGTTCTAATCCTCCACTCCCGCCTATCTGCCATCAGGTCCCCCTCCACCCCGCATGCCTCCATGTCCCTTTGCACCACCTGCTCCCACGTCCGTTTTGGTCTTCTTCTACTCCTGGTGCCCCCAATTACCCGCAGTCCCATAATGAGCCTAGTGAGTTCCTCCTCACTCCTCCTCATCACATGCCCATACCACCTCAACCTATTCTCTCTCTCTCTCTAACTCTACCTCTCCGTCTAACTCTTTTTGTCTAACTTTCCCTCTAACTCTCTCCCTAACTCTCCTCTAATTTTTTTTTCTCTCTCTAAGTGCAGCCAAGTTGCGTTGGACACGCCAGTTCCCCTGAGATCACTGAAGTTAAGCAGCGCAAGCTCACGTCAATACCAACAAGGTTGTTTGATAAAGAACGTTGGGTGTTGCAAATTAACCCTCTCCTTGGTCGTTTCACCTTCCTCCTCATCTCCCACGGGCAGCCTCCTAAGGGTTCATCCTGTGATGGCTGCCTAGCTTACTCCCCCACCCACAAAACTAATCCAGTAATCTCCCTGTAACTCTTTCTACCTCACTTGTACGTGATCCACCTGTGGCAGAGTTGGGTGCACATTTGTCCCACTGAAAAACTGTTGGACGGCATTTTTTTACGCAGCCGGATGTCGACTTGGAATACCCTAGCTGACCCTGATTCTCCCCCACTGTTGAGGTGTTCAGCTCACGGTTCTTGATTTCGACCAGGAGTGAGCCAGTCTATATATGTACTTCTTGAGGCTCGCGTATATATTTTCTGTGACCTGACCTCTCTCCTCAGACCCACCTCGGTGACACAGAAATAGCGTTGCTCGACTATTGTGTCGGTGGATTGGCTTCTTTCGGCACCCACTCCACTCCCCACCTGGGAGCTGCAAATTGCGTTGGTCACACCAGTTCTCGTCTGATCACTGAAGTTAAGCAACGCAACCCCAGTTAGTACTGACATGGGTGACCGCTTGGGAAAACTGGGTACTGCCAATACCCAAAAATCGTCGCATTAGTATAGTGTCTGTGCAGTCTCTGCATCAGAACTTCACTGTGGACGGGGCTGTAATGACCTTGTAGTTGAAGGGCCCTAAAACACCAACAAACAAACAACCCTCCGCACCTGGCGTCGGTGGAGGAAAAGTGCCCCAAGTTAAGAAAATAGGCCGACGATAAGTAAGCATAGGGTGTTGTAGTATTAAGTTGACACTCGGGCTAGTACTGTAGCTGTTGGCCTCCCTTCCACCTCTGAAGACAAAAGGAGGATTTTAGTTCAACAAGGTGATTGAAACATTTGGTGTCGATGGCCGGCTGCGTAAAAAATACCGTCCAGTAGAAGGGGACAGTCCGTTATTGGTTCCAAAAAGACGGCTAAGTAGCCGATTTTGCTGTAAGGGGACGAGATGAGGCTTTCTAAAGGGTAAGGACGGGTGAGAGGCTGTTAGTGACGTGTTTTATGGGTGTTCCTTGTCGTTCGTTGTTTACGTGTGTGTGTGTAAAAAGCGGGTGATGGAAAACGAGTGACAGAGTGAAGTTAATTCGTTAAAAATATGAACCGAGTGTAGTTTAGGCATGAGCTGACGGGGAGGGAGAAGGGAGGGGGGGTCATCCCAATGATTTGAGGGTGTTTAATCTCAAGGCCCGTCCTTTTTATTTTTTGACATGGAGTCGCCACCAAAAAGCGTTGGTATTTCAACTCTCTTCACGCCTTCCTTCTCTCTCTCACTCTCTGGAGACTTGAGTAATAGGAGAATTTTTGAAGGGCGGGGTAACAATAGCAGCAGTAGCACCCTGTCCTTAAAAATGTCTTTCCTGTCCTCTTCCCTCCCCTCTTGTCTTGTTCATTCAATCAGCTGGATGTTATTTGACGTCCCTCGCCGCAATTTGTTGGTTGAATGGCGCACGGATCCAATGTCATGGGGTGTGAAATATCAATCCTTTCTTCTCCTTTCATTGTTCTCCTTCTCCTTGTTATATCTTGCTTTGATATCTTGGCTTATTATTATCAATTTGCGCTCTGTATGTCTAGGGGTGAAGAATTGGTGGAAGAGGAGAGGGTAGAAGAGGGTCTGGAGGCGTGCGTAACTGCGACCGGACGTCTTCTCCAAATCCCTCTTTCGGACGTTTGCAACAACACTAAGGTCTGTTTACTTTTGAAATTTGGATGTGCGGGAATAAGTGTGTGAGGAGGAGAGGGGGATCCCTGAAGGGAGATGAGAGATGGGTTGGAGTAATTAAAGGAGAGTCCTTGAAGTAACGGATAGGGTGTTAATGGGGGAGGGGGTAACTTCGCTTAATCGGATAGCTCGCACCAACTTGTTCCCTTTCCTTCCCCCCTTTTCACAAGTCTACAAGGCTCGCGGAGTGAAGACGCTGCTGCTCCTGTTGCTGACCGGAAGATGTCCTACTTTCCAAACTTGTGAGGGAGGAGGAAGCAGGGCTGGGATATGGAGCGTCATTTGATCTTCCGCTTCACTTTCATTTAAATACAGTTCCTCTTAACCAAAACCCCTCCGATCCACCCCAGCCTTTTTTTTTTTTGGCTGTAATTGAGGGTATGTGATGATATGGTATCCCTAGAGAGAGTCCTGAAACTTCTAACCCCTCCTCTCTTACTCTTACAATATCACCTCCCATACGTACCCCCCACCCGCCCCAATTTTTGTCATATCTTTGGCCTCATGTCGCTGTACTTTCTCCTTCCCCCATTCTCTCTTTAAACTGACCGTATGATCGGTGGATGGACACTCGATATTCTCTCCCCCCCCCCCCCCGCCCTTTTTACCTTTTTTTTCCCCCCCCCCCCCACCACCGCCATCTGTTCCTCCTTTCCTTCCGCCCCCTAATATATATTTTTTGAATATTAGGAGAGGTTGGGGAGGTAGCGTGCTCGATTTCTGCGTCAACGGTTCCAGGTTCGATACTGGATCGAGATAGGTTGGCTTCTTGGTACGAGAGAAAAGTCCCGTGTGAGACTCGGGATGAGAAGTGAAGCCGTGGATGCGGGTGGTGTACGATGTCATTTGCACGTAATAGAACCCTCTCTCCTATGGAACGGGTATATGAGACCAAATTCCCAGGTATAGGAGCTCGCCCCCACATTCACTTCCGGCGCCTGATGGAGGTGGAGTGCCCTAACGAACAGTAGACCGACAGTAAATTAGCATAGGGGTTGCAGCTTTGATCGGCAACCGGCTGCGGAAAAATACTGTCCAACAGATCGTCCATCCAGAGGGACAAAGATGTGTACCCGGTCCTGACATAGACGGGAAAAGGGTTAGTAGTTGCTTTTTTTGGAGAGGTTTTGGGGAAAAAAAAACGCTTTTAGCTTCACGCTACTTTTGGAAGTGTCCCAAATGTCGATAAGTTAAATGTATTGATGTGTTTTCGTATTGGCGAGCGTGGGGTACGATTAGGGACTTCCTCCTACACTCGTGTCGGTGTTGTCTTTCTGTCGTTCCCTAGGGAAATTTGTCTCCCCTCCCTCTCCTTTCTCTAAATCAATTTGATTGGCTGAAAGGCTTTATCTTGCACCCTCCTTTCATGGTTCATCCCTGAAGCCGTTTTCAATGGTCTGCCTTGACGCTTTTTCGTGAATTGGGTTGATTTTTCTATCGGCGTCTGGTTCCTACAGGTCGGCGAAAGCTTTAAGGAGGGCCTCTGTAGGTTAGTTTGTCCCTTCCTTCCAGCTGCAACGGCACTTTCGCACTCGTCCGTCCGTCTTCCGCATTCTTATCAAAAAAGCTTCTACTACCCTGGGACGAGGAATGTTGTTGTCGTCAGTGCTCTCGATTCACCCACACTCTCAGTCGGTCCTTACTCTCCTCGTTCATTATCTTTATTTATGTAGGGAATCGCCATCGTCCCCACTCCCCAATTTCACCCCTTAACCCCTCACCCCCATCCTGCCAAGATCCCCACGGATGGCGAAATTCATGTTTTAGGGGTTTGGTTCTTGTCAGTCCCTCTTCCCTCTCTAGTTCGTACTTCTTTCCTCCCCGCTCCATGACGTATTCAGAAGGGGCTAAGCTTGATTCGTGCGTTCGGTGTTGTTTCAACGACTTTTAGACCTGCCCTTGTGACGCATAAGTATCCGGCCTGGATGGCGCAGTGGATAGCGTGCCCGATAACTGCGTCAGTGGTTCTAGGTTCGATACTGGACCGAGCTGGATGTGGCTTCTTTCTGGCTAGAAGTAAAAACTGAGGTCCCGTGTGGTTTCGGATGTGATTTGTACATAATAATAACCCTCCCTTCTATGCAACGGGTAGCGTGGGCCCTAATGACCTTTGTAGTCGATGGGCCCTAAAACACAAACAAACAAACGGGTAGCAACTAAAAAGCAACACCTAACCCTTTTCCCGTCTTTGGCAGGGTCGGGTACCCATGTTGTCCCGTCCCTCTGAATGGACGTCGGGCGATATATTGGTCATAGGTTTTTTCTGTAACCGGTTGCCGGCTAAAGCTGCACCCCTACTCTTATTTATCGTCGGTCTAGCGTTCGTTGGGGAATGCTACGGACGCCAGGGGGCGAGCTCCTACACCTGGAAATTTTTGCCTCATCTACCCGTTGCGTAGTAGTGAGGGTTCTTTGACGTGCAAGTGCCATCGTACACCCACACGGGACCTCGGTTTTACTTCTCATCCGAAAGAAGGCACACTCGCGGCCTCTCGCCCGAGAGAAGCCGACCCACCTGGGTCCAGTATCGAACCTAGAACTACTGACGCAGTTGCCGAGCGTGCTAACCGCTACGCCACCGCGGTGGGTCTTCTATGCAACCTAACCTCTGTCTCCCGACGCCTGGTGGAGTGCCCTAACGAACAGTTGACCGAAGATAAATAAGCTTAGGGGTTCCAGCTTTGGTCGGCAGCCGGCTGTGGAAAAATACCGTTCAATCAGAGGGACAGGATGGGTACCCGACCCTGCCATGGACAGGAGAAGGGTTAGGAGTTGCTGTTGTTATTTTTACGGGACAAACACGGTCAGTATGTTCTATCTCGCTGGAGTGTGGTGTCACGGTAGTATTAGGAGGTCTCCAAGTGGCGTTTGGAATTTTCTGAGCGTCCCTCGGTTGTTGAAAAAGGCGGTGTTGGGTGGCCCATTAACTGTTTATCTCCGTCATTTGGATGGCTGTGTATTTTTCCTCGTGGATTGAATAGGAAATTTGTTAAGCATATGTCGAAGGTATTAAAAGCTTTCCACTTTTGTTGCTCTCTTTTTTGACGAGTACAAGTGTAGTATAGGAAGCTTAGGACAGGATTGTGTTGTTGTTGTTGTTGGCGGCCCTCCTGGTTCCCCCCTTCTATCTCTCTCTCTTCTCCACCCTTTCTTCCCTTTGTCCCGGTTCCCTCCTTATTTACCCTTCTCTCAGACTTTCCACTTGAGTTTATATCGCTACCTTGTCCAAAGGCTCGACTTTCCTTCTACTGTTGCTGTTTGTCATCATCGTCATCACCACTGCAACAACCCGCTACCCCCTACTTTAGCCATATCCCGTAACCCCTTCCTCCCCCCTCTTGTCCTCCTATCCTCTCTCTCTTCTGTCATCCTCCAAAACTAAAACCCAACATGATAAATTCCATCTTTTGAACCGTTTCTAATGAAGTGGGATCAAAGTGGATTAAATGAGAATAAGCATCAGCAGTAGCATCTCTTTCGTCTTTTATCTTTCACGCAGGAGACACCCCTCCCCAGCGTGGGACGGGTTGTGATACTCGACTCTGCCCACAGATGACGCTCGTATTGCTTTCTTCTTCCTCTTCTGCTTCCCAACTTCCTCCTACGTCATGATGTCCCATTCATCCACAACGTCCGACTTATTCTCATACTCTCGCAAAGTGGACAACAACAAATGGGCCACGATCGTGCACCCATGACAGGGCCTGGCCTCCTAACCCCTTTTCCCGCCTATGGCAGGGGCGGGTACCCATTTGTCCCTCTGAATGGACACAGGGTGATATATTGGTCAAAGTTTTTTCTGCAGCCGGTTGCCGGCCAAAGCTGCACCCGGTCTAGTGTTCGTTGGAGAATGCTACCGACGCCAGGGGGCGAGCTCCTACACCTGGAAATTTTGCCTCATCTACCCGTTGCGTAGTAGAGAGGGTTCTTTTACGTGCAAGTGCCATCGTACACCCACACGGGACCTCGATTTTACTTCTAATCCGAAAGAAGGCACACTCGCGGCTTCTCTCTCGTCCGAAAGAAGCGACCCACCACGGTCCAGTATCGAACCTAGAACTAATGGCGTAGTTGCCGAGTGTGCTAACCACTACGCCACCGCGGCGGGCTTTTTTTTTATTTTTTTTTATGGATCAACAGCACCCAGCATTCCCAAGCGGTCACCCATCTCAGTACTACCTGGGCCCGACGTTGCTTAACTTCAGCGATCGGCCGAGAACTGGTGGTTTCAACGTGGTATGACCGTTGACCATCTTCCCTCTCGTGCTATATTTTGGAAATGGACACATTGGAAATGGAATCCTCCTCCTGCCTTTCTCATTCAAAATTGAATGACAAGTCTCTCATCCCCCGCTCTGTCCTTCTCCTTGGTGTGTTTGTCCATCGGACGTAGGGGATGGATGGATGGATGGGGAATAATAAAAGGACACTTTTTTTTAGGCCATCTTCTCCCCTACTTCCCCTCCGTCCCCGTCCCGACACACAGGCACTCACCCATCGGCGCATGCCAATTTGTTTGTTTTTTAAATGGAATTCTCGGGTTTTTTGAATATTATTGCATGGTTTTATAGAATTGTAGTGACTTGGTTCCTCGGTCTACACCCTCCCCCTTCCCTCTTTTCGTGGGTTGGAAGGGTGGGAGGGGATAATAGTGAAGTGTGGACTCGCAACAAAGCAGGCCTGGGGGGCGATAGAGAGACTAGAGTGTGAGGAAATAATTGAAGGGAAATCTCAAAATCAACAATTGTTGCTATTGGCTCGAGAAGTACGGGGTGGCGGAGGATATTTGCCTCTCCGGGATCCAGTAAATAATAGAGTTTGAGACGCCTCGGTGGTGCAGGAAATAGTGCGCTTGGTTACTGCTTCAGTGGTTCTAGGTTCGATACTGGCTCGAGGTGGGTTGGCTTCTTTTGGGCGAGAGGTCCCCAATGCGCCTTCCGTGCGGTCCCGTATGATGTACGATGTCATTTGCATTGTAAAAGAATCCTCTGTACTACGCAGAGGGTAGATGAGGCAGAATTCAGGGGTGTAGGAGTTGTGGAGTCGGTGGAGTGCCCCAACGATAAATAAGCATAGGGGTTGCAGCTTTGGCCGATCGGCAGCCGGCTGTGTCAAAATATTCTCCAATATATCGCTCTTGTGTCCATTCAAAGAAGAGCGGCTGTATTGCGTTGGATACATCAGTTCTCGTCTGATCACTGAAGTTAAGCAGCGCAACCCCCAAGGTAGTACTGACATGGGTGGCCGCTTGGGAAAACTGGGTACCGCTAATACCCAAAAATCGTCTCATTAGTGTAGTGTCTGTGCAGTCTCTGCATTAGAACTACGCAGTGGACGGGGTTCTAATGACCTTATGGTTCAAGGGCCCTAAAACACCAACTATACAAACAAACCCAGGTAGTACTGGAGTGGGCTACCTCTTGGTAACACTGGGTGCTGCTAATACCCGAAAATCGTCCTAACAGCGTATTGTGTGGCTGTAATGACCATTGCTGTTTTAGGGGGCCTAAGACATCAGAAATCAATCATATCTATTCACATGGACAAAAATGGGTACGCGACCCTGCCATTGGCGAGAAAAGGGGCTAGTAGTTGGTTTTTTTTTTTGGAGATGGTGGAGAATGGTCGTTGTTGTAATTTGTGGACGGCTCCATCACTACGTTCTTTGCTATCAGCTGATGGTTGCCGAGCTGCCTCGACTCTAGTACTATTCGTTCATTTTCCGTCTTATGCGCCATTACGTTTGCTTTCACTTAATTCAGGGAATGAATTTTTTAATTATCGCTTTGTTTAATTAAAAATTATACAATTTGTTAAGCAGCCGGGGTCGTCATTTAACCGATTGCTGACATTTAAACCCCTTCCCGATGCCCCTCGACTGGTGTGGCAATTAAGCCTAGTTTTTGGTGGTGGTATCGTTTTATCTGTTCCTTCCGGTATACGTGAAGGGAGGCTGTCGGAAGTGTGTACAGACTGGAGTACATTAATGGAAGACCAGGTGACGTCGGATGGAGTTGGGTAGCATCGTTGCCATGACAACTGCAGAAAGGGATTATCGGCTGAGGTTCGATAGATAAGTTTCTTGGGTTGAAATTGTGGCACAGTAGACCACACCAAACCGATTTTGAAAACAAATTAATTGTTGGGTCACAAGATCGCGTCCTGGCGTAGGCAGAGTAGGATGAAGTCTGGAATGTGGAAGATATAATCATGGGTTGATTATCCGGCGTTGTGGGTAGCAGCCGGTTACCGATCAAAGGTGCAATTCCTATGCTTATTTATCGTCGCTCTACTGTTCGTTGGGGCACTTCACCTCCACCAAACGCCAGACAGGAGTGGGGGGCGAGCTCCTACACCTACACCTGGAAATTTTGCATCATGTACCCGTTGACGAGTAGAGAGCGTTCTTTTACGTGTAAATGCCATCGTACACCACAGGGGACCTCGGTTTGACTTCTCATCCTCAGGAAAGCGCACTCGGGGCGTCCCTCTCTTTCGCCCGAAAGAAGCCAACCCTGTATCGAACCGAGCACGCTACACATTGCGCCACCGAGGCAATGGATAGATAAGGCAAACTTCCCAGGTGTAGAAGTTCATCCTCTGGTGTCAGTGGGAGCGGCTATGTTGTGTTGGACACACCAGTTCCCATCTGATCACTGAAGTTGGGCAACGCAACCCCAGGTAGTACTAACATCGGTGGCCGCTTGGGAACACTGGGTACTGCTAATACCCCAAAACGCAGTGGACGGGGCTCTAATGACCTTTGTAGTTGAAGGGTCCTAAAACACCAACAAATCAATCAGTCAACCTGGTGCCGGTGGCATACCCCAGCGAACGGTAGACCGACGATTACTAAGCATAAGTGGTTTGCACCTTCAGTCGGCAACGGGTTGCGCCAAAACGCTGTCAAATGTATAACCCTTTGGGACAAGATGGCTACCCGACCCTGCTGTTGTTTGTTTGTTGGTGTTTTAGGGCCCTTCAACTACAAGGTCATTAGAGCCCCCTCCACTGTGTAGTTCTGATGCAGGGACTGCACAGACACTACGCTAATGCGACGATTTTTGGATACTAGCGGTACCCAGTTTTCCTAAGCGGCCACCTATGTCAGTACTAGCTGAGGTTGCGTTGCTTAACATCAGTGATCAGACGAGAACTGGTGTGTCCAACGCAATTCGCCGCTCCAACTCGACCCTGCCATAGGCGGGAAAGGGGTTCGTAGTTGCTATAGTGATAGGTCGATTGTATTTCATCCTGTTTTTGTTTCTTTCGCGACTTGCCATTTTTAATATGGCGAAGGAAAGGGTTGGAGAGGGGGGGGGTACTGTCTAGATATTTCGGAAGCCAATTAGAAATGGTGAGCACAAAGTTTTTTTTTTGTGTATATCGACATATTTTCCCTCTTTTACAGTATTTGAATAAAGGCGAGGAAAGGGGAACACACCGGGCCCTGGAACTAGGAAGAGTGCATTTCGCCACGTGTTATTAAATAAACATCAATTTGAAATTCAAATTCACTTCTTTTGAATCGGAGAAATGTTCAGTAACTAAGCTTTTGAGAGCCGTCTTCCGCCGACTGTGGGTGGACAGAAGGCGAATTTGGTTGACGGAAGTGGGGACTGGGCCTCTTGTTCGCCTCATCCGCCTTCCTCACTCACATCATGCCCCCCCCCCTCCTCTTCTTCCCCCGTCTCTTTTTACAGAAATTTTTATACCGCTATTCGCTGCTACATTATTGGCACCCTTGAAAAATTTCGTGTATTCCCGTTTGATGATTGAATTAGAGAAGCGCTCCCTGGTGGCGAGTTCCAAAATGCATCATCCCAGCCTTAATAGCCTTCAGTGTCCCTTTACAGGCTGTTGGGTGTATTGTGTATTGATTATTGTAGAGACCCGCCTAGGTGGCACAGTGGGTAGCGCGCTCGGTAGCTGAGTCAGTAGTTCTCGGTTCGATACTGGGCCGAGGGTTGGTTTCTTTTGGGTGAGAGAGAGAGATACTCCGAGTGCGCCTTCTTTCGGACGAGAAGTAATACTGAGGTCCCGTGTGGCGTACGATGGGATTGGCACGTAAAAGAACCCTCTCTACTATGAAACGGGTAGACGAGGCAAAAGTCCCAGGTGTAGGAGCTCGCTCCCCCCCCCCACACACACACACGCTCCCTTCTCGCGTCTTGTGGAAGTGGAGTGCCCCAACGAACAGTAGGCCCACGATGAATAAGCATCGGGACTGCAGCTTTGGTTGGGAACCGGCTGTGGCAAAACGCTGTCCAATATATCACTCTGATGTCCATTCAGAGGGACAAGATGGGTACCCAACCCTGCCATAGGCGGGAAACTGGTTAGGACTTACTTTGTGTATTGATATTAGTGGAGTGATTCTGCTGTGACGCTTCATGTTTCGGACTTGATGGGGAGCGGTAAATTGCGTTGGGCACACCAATTCCCGTCTGATCACTGAAGTTAAGCAGCGCGACCCTAGTTAGTACTAACATGGGTGGCCGCTTGGGAAAGCTGGGTACCGCTAGTATCCAAAAATCGTCGCATTAGTGTAGTGTCTTGCAGTCTCTGCTTCAGAACTACACAATGGACGGGGCCCTAATGACCTTGTAGTTGAAGGGCCCTAAAACCCCAACAAGCAATCGGACTTGATGACGTCATCAGTTCTAACTACAATAAACTACAAATGAGCCCTGTTACCACATCTAGTTTTCTTTTCCTTTGCAGTCGTAAATATAGCCTCTATACACCGGAAGCGGAAGTGTACTTCACATCTTAAGAAAAACTTGTATTGCTGAACTCCAGAATGGGTCGTTGTTTGTGACTCCGGGCTAAAAATTGCGCCTGTAATTCGTCTCGGTAAGTAATCAATATGTATTATCAACGAGTATACTGGCGGCCTTTTTCCGCCTATGGCAGGTTCGGGAACCCATCATTGTCCCTCCAGATGGACTCATGGGCGACCTAGTGGACGATTTGTAACCAGCAGGTTGCCGATGGAAACTGCAACCCCTGTGCTTATTTATATTCGACTTACTGTTTGTTGGGGGCGCTTCACAGTCGGCAGAGGGAATGAGTGGTGACACGGTAGGACACCGGCTTTACTTCCTACCGGACGGATTTGTTTTGTTGGTGTTTTTAGGGCCCTTCAACTACAGCGGTCATTAGATCCCCGTCTACTGCATAGTTCTAATGCAGAGTCTACACAGGCACTACGCCTTTACGACGATTTTTGGGTATTAGCAGTACCCAGTTTTCCCATACAGTCACCCATGCTAGTACTACTTGGGATTGCGTTGCTTAATTTCAGTGGTCACACGATAACTGGTGTGTCTAACACAATGCAGCCGCACCCTATCCGGCGAAAGGTGCACTCGGGACCTCTCTGTCGCTCGCCGGAAAGAAGTCAACTCTGGAAGAAATCGCCGGAAAGAAATCGACCCTGGAATAGTGCCGTCTTAATGCATGGGCCCTCTGGGCACTTTCCTGGGGAGCCCCCCATACTATTCTTAATCCGTGAATGTCAAGTGACCATTTACTTATTCCTGTGAGTGGTTGTCGTAGGGGCCCCAAGCACACTGCTTTGCCCAGGGGCCCTTAGTGCTGTTAAGCCGGCACTGGGCTGAAACCGGAAATATGTCAGGTCGCAGTTTTGTTTTGATTGGCTCCCCAAACAACGTGTCAACTCTCACCTGTTGCCAGTGGAATTTTTTTCCTTCGCATACATCCCAACAGGTGTCGCTTCTAACTGCTAGGGGAAAGAAGTGAGGGAGTTGTATTTTTGCACCCCTACTCCCCGGCCACCGTCCCCCTCTTCCCTCAATTCAATATTACTTCTACCCTCACTCGTCAGTCTCCCTTCCCTAATGCAAAGGGGGTGCGATGAGGGAGGGTAGGGCGGAAATAGAAGAAGGAAGGGAAGGGGTAAACCGGACGAAAAGGTCAATAAGTGCTTGATGGATGGATGTAATGCATCCATCCATTGATCCGGTAGTCCGAATGGAACCGACCCCTCCTCTATTGATAGCGCACCGTCTCCCCTTCTTGCCATGCGTCGTGCGCCACCTGACGGCGATGACAGGAAAAGGTAAATACTATTAATCAGGTGCTAGTGTCTTTTGCCGCTACGCGATAAGAGAATGGATCTGTTTGTTCCAGGGCTCATCTCTTGCGGTTTTTTGGAAGCGGGTGAGAGGGAAGGGGAAAGGGGAATGATTGTCCTTTGAGCGCAGTAGGGGTGTAAATAAACCGAAACTGAGGAGGCGGAAGAGGGGCGAATTAAGCTGGACTCGTGGTTACAGAGTAATGATAGAGGAGTAGGGTATTGATTGTTGCGGGACAGTGACAGGATGCGGAGGTAGTAGTAAGAGGCGGGATGACAACGACGACGTCTTATCTCGCGGTTACCGCCTTAAATTTCTGTCTGCTTTTTATTTTTGCGAGGGACGTGTCAGAGGTCAGAGAATGCACTAACTGAGTCACTCTCTCATTAGAGGTCTGAAAGGGAGTTGAACACTGTTCTAGTCAGCCAGCTAGTTATCGGCTGATGCTCGTTAGATTTTGGTACTCGGTTCGGCTCAAACGAAATTCAACCCCTTTTTATAAGTATGAGTGGGTGACTGGAGAGGCTAACCCTTTACTCTCCATTTCATTCATCTACTGATAATTTTAGATTCCAGAGCCGGCTGAAGGACGTCGCCATTTTTCAATCAAGCCGTGCAGTGCAGCAAAGTGATTCCGGCTTATGTCAGAGGTTGAAATGTTAGTAAGGGAACTGAACCTTATGAGGTTTCACGTGGTCATTATTAGGTCAACCGTGTCAAATGTCCATGCGACGGTAATACACAAATGGTGAAGCCCCCCCCTTCCTCCCCATCACCCTACTCAATCTTTAGCGGCGGCTGAGCCACAGACGGCTTATATACACTATGTCACAATAATTGCGTGATTGCACTTCCCATTTTTTGGCAGTAGCCATATATACGGGATGTAGACTCGGATGTGACCCATAGAATCAGTGGTGGATGGTTGAAGTGGAGTCCTGTGTGATATGAGGGTCCCAATCAAGTTGAAAGGGGAAGTTTTACAGGGCAGTGGTTAGGACAGCTATGCTCTATGGAACAGAGTGTTGGGGGGGGGGGGGCAGTGAGGAAGAGCCACTTCAATAGAATGCAAATAGCCCAGATGGGAATGCTGCGGTACAGGAGTGGGGTGTCGAGGCTGATAGAATTAGAAACGAGTATATTAGAAGGTAGCATGGGGATGGAGGGGACATCGCGGAAAAAATGAGGGAGAGTACATTGAGGAGGTATGGGCACGTAATGAGATGAGAGGAGGAGGAACTCGTTAGGTCCATTACAGGAATGCAGGTGGTTGGAAGAATCCGGGTCAGGAGGAGACCAAAGCAGACGTGGGAACAGGCTGTTCGTAAGAATATGGTAGTGTGGACGGGGGACCTGGTGGGCGATAGGAGAGAGTGGAGGGCTAGAACCCGCAGACCCGACCCTACCACAGGCGGCATAAGGGTATGATGATGATAATAGCAGCCATATACAGAATTGTAGATGGGTCCTCTCGCTGGATGTACATCTGACCTTGTCACCCTTCCTTTTACTCTTCCATTCTTCCAAAATTCTCGCTTTGTCTTTGTCTCTCTCTCTCTCTCTCTCTGGAAGAAAAGGAAGGGGGCAGAGGGCAGGAATTTGACAATGTTCTGCCTTCCTTTAGTAGAAGACGTCCACTGTTCTAGACGGGATGCAAATTTCCTTTGAAGGATTTCATTTTATTCAGTGTTGGCAGTTTGACCCCCCTTCTCCAGCGCCCCGTCCTGCTCTGTTCCCTCTCTCTCTCTCTCTCCATGCTGACCTATCATATACCCCACCCCGTCCTGACTCGCATTTTGGGTTGTTGTAAATTATGAGAACTTTATGGACAACTCTCACATGTTCATCGAGATGAAATATCTGCGCCACCGTCAAATCGACTTCATTCTTTGCCGCTTGTTTATCTCATTTTCAAGAGAGATAAATGCCTTTTCTGAATTGGCAGTGATCTGGTAAATGTTGGAGGAGGACCTGTAGCACATCCCCTTATCCCTTCCCATCACCAAAACTGTAGCCTTCTGTATACTAGGAACCCCCCCTTCCTGCCCTCCTTTTACCCCTATCTCCATCCCTTTTCTCTCTCTCTCCGGGCTGTGTGTGTGTATGTATGAGTCGTCGTATTCAAATTTCAACTCGAATGAACTTCATCCCAGTTGTCGACGTCAAAGATGCATCATCACATTGGGGTGTTATACTTAAGCCCCCCCCCCCAAACACCCTCACCCGAAAAAGGAAGGGGGAAGAAGAGGAAAAGGGGTTTGCCTTTCTTTTCCTTCTATTTTAAGACGGAGGCGGGCAAGCATATCTCAAGGTTTAAGATTATGAGATGTATGGAAGAGGTGCGTACACCAGTCAACTGAGAGCCCCCCCTATTCCCCCCCAGAGTCATCCCCATTCCTCTTCAGGCCTCTCGCGCGAATTAACCCTCTCCCTCCACCTCCTTCGTTCGTGAGCTTTGGTACATTTAACACCACGCCATGTTATTTGTAATAAAGTAGTAGTGTAATTTATCCCGAGACATGAGTGAGGATTTATTTTTGCGCAGGGTTTGCCCCCCCCCCAAGGGAGAAAAGGAGGGGCGCCTTATTCCCTTATCACCTCCCTTTCGCACTGGCTTTTGATAGGAGCTTCAAGATTGAGAATAGAGGGGGAGGGTATTACGGATGCCTTCTCCCTGTAATCATGCTGCAGTGGTGGCGATGGTGTTGTGCTTGAAGGGGGCAGGACACAGGCAAACCCCCCTCCTGCAGAGTCAGTATAAAGATATGAGAATATCATCCAAACTGACGACCTGTCAGTTTTTATTTATTTTGACGCGCCCTGTATTAATGATAATTGGTGAAAACCACGCCCACTTTCAACCTTTGACACGGTGTCGCCTTTAACCTCATTCCTTCTCTCTGGTTGTCTTTACGGAAGTTGGGGAATGCAGGATTGCGCCTGTCCTAGGCTAAAGGTACTCGAATGGTGGTGAGGAGAGTAGTAGCGCCACAGGTCGGCCGGCTTTACCGGTTTCTGTACTGCACGTGAGTACAACTTCCGCTTAGCCGAAGACGGAAAGGTAGGAAGGTTTGATCAGCTAGCAGTAGGACATAACCCTGGGACGGCTCGCCGCTGTGCCACTCGGTTGAAGTTCTCTACTTTCCCTACCCCCCTTACCGTTGCTATGGTAGGCAGGTACACGACACCCAGAGGAAGTAGCGTATGGCCCGTTAGCCAGCGGTCACATTTTGAATCTGACCAAGCCGCCCTCGGCTAAGCCCCTCAGAAGCTCACAACACTTTCTTGAAATGACAATTTATTATTTAACGTTAACCATTACAAATTAGTTTGACTCGACACTAGGTGTCCTTCCCACGAGCCGGAAGTGGCTTCTGCTTATTTACATCATTTTGTATTGCTAGTGAAACTGTTTGGTTCCAGGTTGGGCTTCTGAAGACCTCATAGTTCGGGAACTACCTGCGGCTGGGCTGCAGAACTAGGTGGTTGTGGTGGTTGGCACGTAGAGTTGGCCGGTGGTGGACATTGGGGTAGCGTTTCCGTCGCATTGTCATTGGCGATAGGAGCAGTAGGGCTCACTTCTGGCGTTGCAGTGACCATTTCTGTGCATACCAGGTTGTAGGCGCATTTTGGACAGAAGTAGAGACCACCACAATAGGCACCAACATGTGCAGGAATTTGACGGCACCTATAAGAGAGCATGAAAAACATAGGACGAGTTAGGACACCTGTGAGCCCCTCTTCTACCCCAAGCTGGCCGTTGCCCGCATTATATATATCTTACACGTTGCCTTGACCAGTGAAGTGCAGCACGCAGCATTTGTCGTATCTGCAGTCAGCATCGGTAGTGCAAGGTACTATACGTCCGGCAGTCTGAAACGTTGAGATATAGACTTTACAAGGTGTGACGAAAAAAGACCAGAGTGGACAAGGAATCATTTTTCTTACCAAAGTGACTGTCAAGACGATGGCTAAAATGACCAAAACGAATCTTGAATTCATGGTGCTCCAATAATCCTTATTTTACCTGGTGTTAATTAGTTGGGTGATGGCGAGCTTCTGTGTCCACTCTCACCTGTCGTACACTCTAAATACTGATGACATGACCTTGGAACCAGCTGGACATTGCGTCATTCTTGAATGGTTGGCGATCTTGAAATGCTCCCAACAATTCACATTCCTGTGAAATAATTTCTGCACCGATTTGAAAATGACATTTGTGCGGTAGGCCGGCATCCCCCCCCCCCCGACAAGCCGTTAATTTATTCCTGCGGGTTCCAGACGCCTGACTGGGGTGCCCCCAGTCAGAGCAGTCTCATCAAGAATAGGGGCTAACCTTAGATTAAGGACGTGGAGTGTGGGGACCCTTACAGCACGTAAGGATATGGTAGTGTGTGGGGTGGACGGGGACCTGTTGGGGGATAGGCGGGAGTGAAGGGCTAGAACCCGTAGACCTGACTCTGCCACAGGCGGGATAAGGGTATGATGATAATGATGAACTGGAGATGACATTTCGGACTTTACTGAAAGAGATGAAAGCTGACGTCAGAAACTTACCACTTGACATCAAAGGAAAGGGGCCGGCCTTCCCTCCTGGTCAAGGTCAGTGTTGTTTTATCCCTGATAAAGGGAGAGAGACTTATAGCGCAACTTCCGGTGCATTGTAAAGGCAGTATTTCCATATATAGATTAGTGGGCGTGAGATGTTAGCTGCCCAGGTTAGCTTTAGGATGTCGAAATATCTAAATTATAATTTGAATTGCATGGGGAAAGGGAGAGAGAAAAGGCGATCAGGGCTCTGGGGTAAGGTAGAGGGCGCTGAGTGTCAGTGCAGACACTGACAATGAAAAGATTGATGAGGTCAGAGCGAGGTTCTAACAACCGCTGCCAGAGAGCGCTCACTGTCTCGTCTACGTTCCAAATACAATTCTATGGAATTGCTAAATTAACCAACTTAAATGGAGAGTAGCTGGGTCTATTCTGAAATTACGTCTGCTGTGTGCAGTTGCTCTTTTGTTGTGACCTGTGTCCAACTCACCATCACAAGGGCATTTCACTCATTACTTGGAAAGGTCTCTTGACCATACCTGAAGGTAACAATTTATCTTTCGATACCATATTTCAGTAGTGTACTGTAATTGGTGTAGGATGTAGCAACTAAGCAACTACTGACCCCTTTTCTGCCTATGGCAGTTTAATGATTGAATTAGAGAAGCGCTCCCTGATGGCGAGTTTCAAAATGCGTCATTCCAGCCTTAATAGCCTTCAGTGTCCCTTTACAGCCTGTTGGGAGCATTGTGTATTGATTATGGTGGAGACCCGCCTCGGTGGCGCAGTGGGTAGCACTCTCGGTAACTGCGTCAGTAGTTCTACGTTCAATACTGGACCGAGGTGGGTTGGGAGAGCGGCGAATTGCGTTGGACACACCAGTTCTCGTCTGATCACTGAAGTTAAGCAGCGCAACCCCAGCTAGCACTGACATGAGTGGCCGTTTGGGAAAACTGGGTACTGCTAATACCCAAACATCGTCGCATTAGTGTAGTGTCTGTGGAGTCTTTGCATAAGAACTATGCTGTGGACGGGGCTCTAGTGACCTTGTAGTTGAAGGGCCCTAAAACACCAACAAACAAGAGGTGGGTTGGCTGCTTTCGGGTGAGAGAGAGAGAGAGAGAGGCCTCGAGTGCGCCTTCTTTCGGATGTGAAGTAAAACCGAGGTCCCTTGTGGTATACGAAGGCAGACGGGTAGACGAGGCAAAATTCCCGGGTGTAGGAGCTCGCCCCTTCCCACGCTCGATTCTCGCGTGTGGTGGAGGTCGAGTGTCCCAACGACCAGTACCCCCATGATGAATAAGCATTGGGATTGCAGCTTTGGTTGGCACCCGGCTGTGGCAAAACATTGTGCAATAGATCACCCTTGTGTCCATTCAGAGGGTCAAGATGGGTACCCGACCATGCCATAGGCGGGAAAAGGGGTATTAGTTGCTTATGTAAGGGAAAACAGTTTACATTTTCAGAAGGTGCGGGGCCCTAGTAAACGCGGATTCCGCGAACGTGCTGAACCCACCTCGCGCCGGCCCTGCCCGGGGCCCTTACTCGGCATTGGAAATGCAGGCGATTTCCAAGAAAGTTAATTTTTTGAATAGATTGAGACTGAAAATGTCCTCACCAAAGAAAAAGAAAATATCTCAATATGTCTTTTTCCGTTTCCGGTCACTGTTTTTTCTTCATGGGGAAAATATCTGCCCCCTTTCCTTATGGGTGCCCCTCCCCCAAGACTTCTATCCCTTCAAAGTTTGAGAAATGAGAGTACCTACACCGTGGATAGCTAACGGTCACCACCCTACTGGACACAATAGGTTCTTTTAAAAAAATAGCCCGTCTGGCTGAATGGTAATGCTGATAATGCAGACTGCCTGACATAATGGAGGAAAAAGTTCGAGGGCTCTTCTTCCACCTCACAGAAATGGAAAAAAACAACAACAGAAAGATGAGTTGAGGGTCATCGCTGCATCTTTGCTTTGCGCCCCACCTCTACTGTCCATCCTCCTTCCTTTTTCTTACGGTTCTCTGATCTTGAACAAATCTCAGATTGTCAGTGAAAGTGATTTTTGGGGTGCAGTGGCGCCACTGTCGCGTGTATTATGAATGGTGACAGTTCCGATTAATGGAACCTCCGTAAAATGCGCGCAGAACTGGAAACTATCCGTCAGATTCCATTATTGTCCACTACGCTATTATATATCGAGAGAAGAGGGGAGGTTAAAGAGGAGGAGGAGGACAGAGGTTGTTGATAGGAAATGACTGACCACTACTGAGAGTGATGGTGGTGGTGGTAGTGGCCGGTTGTCGCGTCAACACTCTCACCACCTTCCTTTTCCCGCCTCTTACCCTACGCTACCCCTTATCCCTCTCTCTTTCTTACACAACCCTACCAACCCCCCCCCCCCACCAAGAAAGACTAGGTCGACTGCAGTTTGTTCTCTACTGACGTAGACGAGGTCATTTCGTTGTCCACTTCATTGCATCTGTTGTTGCCCTGTTGGGTAATGATGACGTCCTGAAACCCGAGCGCCATAGCTGACTTTCAAGAAAAACGCATCGTCTTGACGTTTCCTGTCGCCGGAATTGCGCGTATTTTCAGCCTATCGAGGTGTTATTGTTTGCCTACATATCGTCTCACTTTGTTTGTGTCCGAGAGACAGACTGTCCATTTCCGGTTCACGCCTCTGGGGCTATAAATACTTCTCGTCTGTTTAAATTTTGTTTTTTAAAGGTCCAGCTGAAATCGTCACGGACCGGACATTGTATAAACGTGTTTTTTGATTGGGGGTGGGGGGTCAGTGTGGTGTTGATAACTCCGACCCCTTTGGTAACGGAATTGACCCCCAATGGGATTTTTTGGTTCGGTGGAATTTTAGGGCCCTTCAACTACAAGGTCATTAGAGCCCCGTCCTCTGCGTAGTTCTAATGCAGAGACTGCACAGACACTACTACACAAATGCGACTATCTTTGGGTATTGGCGGTACCCAGTTTTCCCAAGCGGCCACCCATGTCAGCACTAGCTGAGGTTGTGCTACTTAACTCCAGGGATCAGACTAAAACTGGTGTGTCCAACGCAATATGCCGCTCCCGCCCCCCCCTCATGGGAAAGGAGCAAATTTTACGGTTAGCGTAAGTTGGCCACCTGGGGCAGGGGAAGACCAAATCAGACGCGGGAGCAGGTTGTCCGTAAGGATATGGTAATGTGTGGGTCGGGCGGGGACCTGGTGGGAGATAGGCGGCAGTGGAGGGTTAGAGCCCGCAGACCCGACCCTAACAGTAACCTGACGCTGATGATGCAGGTTCAATCGTGGTTCCGAGCTGCCGACCTTCTTTTTAGAGCGAGTAAAGAAGAAAAGTGGGAACCCCGTGTGCCTTTGTCCTAATGGGAACACGTCGTATTCAGTGTGGCGGGGGGGGGGGAGGTGCAGAGTGTGTCACCGCTTCACCGCCGCTAAAGAACCCTTTCAATTTCGAGACGGCAAAATTTCATGGTGTAGGAGCTTATACCGACATAAAATAACAAAAGAAACACCAGCCTTGACCAGGATGGAACCTGCGATCTGGCAGTCAATAGCAAAGTCTACAAAAGTGCGCATGCTCATTTGTTTTTCAAACGCAAATTACAGGGTTAGTAATGAGTCGGTTGAAATTGCAGCAACTGTAAGTGAAGCAGGGCTGTTGCCTTTGTTCGGTCATCCTCCCTCCAGGCCGCCCGTCAGCCTGGTGTATATCAGGGTCAATGAAGATAGATGGCGCTTCACACTTGGTGATATATAGTCAAGACTGTTCTTGTCTGGCGTTTGGAGACGGCCTTTTTGTAATGTCCAGATTCTCAGAGATTCAGCGGCCGAAGGAAGTTGAGTGGAGGAGGGGTAGTAGGGGGTCAGGCAGGGGGACGGGGGAGTGGTGGACAGGGCGAAGAACAGATATCGCCGCCATAGAATCCATTTCGCAGAAATAGCAGACTCGTTAATTGACTGTAGCCATCTGTTCTTTCAGACACTTTATTGGCCGCTGAGTGATGATGGACTTGAAGTGGACAGGCGTTGCCTGCGCGACCGACGGGTGCATTTGCAGGCTCGGATGTTGATGATGGGGCCATTGCCGCCGCCGTAACAGGCTGACAACGACAGTTGTCGAGTTCAATTCCGAATCGGATTTGGTAAAATTTCAATTTGAGAGTCTGATTTATGACGTCATCGTGCCGAGGGCAATTCATCAACAATCGATACTGTTATTTTTTTCAACTGGTTCAACACAGTTTATCTTACTCAGGTTTAGGGATAGATGTTCCCTTCGATGTTTAGGGATAGGTGTTCCCGTCGATGTCCCAAGGATGGTCTATGAGTGGCCACGTGGCAGGGCCATCCTTAGGGCGAGGCGACCGCCCTGGGCCCCGCGCTGGTAAATTAAAAATAACTTGGTACTGGTGCCTACTGCCTTGGACCCCACTATCGCCTGCTGCCTTGGGCCTCGCAAACTCTAAGGCCGGTCCTGCCGCGTGGTGGCGCCTGATCCATTACGGATTTCCTGCCAACGGCGGGTTAGTTAATAGAGTGATTCCGGAAAAAAAGAACCGAAGGAAGATGAATGATTTCCGGTCCCTGGTTATTTCTGGAACTCCTCTCTGAACACCCCTCCAACGGGGAGAGTGTTCTGTAGAAGAAAAAACGTCTCTTACTTCCGGAATTGCTAACGCCCTCTACTATTTCCATGGAACTGGAAACTATTGACGTTCTCCGTCCTCTACCGGATGCACCTTCCTCTTCTGCCCTCGGCCTGGTGGTGTTCCACTCTGGTGCTGCTCGTTGCGGTTAATGAGCCGAAACGTTGTCACTAAAAAACCCTTAAGTTGAGGAAAAGGAAACATGGCTCTAGTGAGGGCCCTTCCAGGGAGGGCATTAGATTATGGACACTTGCCGGGTGATGGCGCTGAAAACATCCTTATAGTTGTTTTTTTTTGTCTTGTTGTCCTTCTCCTATCCTACCCCGTCTTTGTCCGGTTGCAGTATCGTTATCATTCTTAAGAGGGGTCGAAGACAAGATGAAGGAGAGAGGGAAGAGGAACCGGAAATGAGAAGATGAAGTCCATTTGTTCCAGGGTAACACGTGAAACGGAAGAAGGCTTTTTTTCTTCTTCAGGCACTGACTGGCATCGTCAGTCATGTCTGACCTCACTGTCATCTCAACCAGGACCCACCACCTCTCCTCCCTTTTTTTTCTGCTAATCGCCCTTCCCCTCAGTCCACAGGCCCCTCATCTTCTTCCTCAACACCCCCTCTACAATACATGTTCCGTCTCGCCTCTTCAGATTCCTATCAACGCCTCTGAGTGTTGACGAGTCCCCCCTCCCCTTTCAGATCTTCCGCTTCACCAGGAACTGCTTCTTGAGGATGAACGCTTGTGACAGGTCGGATAATGAGGTTCGGGTGCATCTTTTCGCCCCCCTCACCTCTTTCTCCTTGGTATGTATAGGCGATCTGAAGCTTCTCTATCTCTCTCACCCTCCCACCAGAATTCGGAAGTGCCCATGGCGATGCGACTTTCCCATCTGATAAGACCACCTAGATGACATAAAGGTAGCGTGCTTGATTTGCGTGCTCATGGTTGCAGGTTCGACACTGGTCGAGGTGTGTGGCTTCTTTTTTTTCGACCGGGCTAGTGGTCAAGAGAGAGTGAAGGAAGGGGAGGAAGTAATGCTAGTGTCCTGCCATATGGGGTGTATGCAGTGTCACCACTGCAGACCGGACTGGAGGAATAGTCTGGAGTATGCCCTCCACCTGTCACGTGCTCGTAAAAAAGAATAATGAAATGGGTAGCATGTCGAAATTGGCAGGTGTTGGAGTTCGCTCTGCCCTCTGGTGGCGGCGGTGGTGAATTGTCCGAGTCCTTCTCGTAACGCCCTCTTGCGAGTACTTTTTTTCTCACGTTACTTGTGGGGCTCAATGATTGGTGTATTTGCGTCATGAAAGGACGACTGCGGGTTCGATTCCAGTCTGGTCATGCGGTCTTTCTTTCGCTACGAGATGCTCCCTCTTCTTGGGCAGCCATGTTACTTTATAAGTGCCGCAATTAGAGTTCCTAGAGTTGATGGTTACTGACAGACATCGCCTATCAACAGAGGTTCGATCCTCGTCACTGTTAAAACAAGCAACTCCTAACGCTTTTCCCGCCTATGGCAGGGTCGGATACTCATCTTGTTCCTCCGAATGAACACAAGGGTGATATATCGGACAGTGTTTTTCCGCAGCCGGTTGCCGACCAAAGCTGCAACCCCCCTATAACCCCTATGCGTATTTATCGTCGGTCTACTGTTCGTTGGGGTACTCCACCACCCGGCTGGTTTGTTTGTTTGTTGGTGTTTTAGGGCCCTTCAACTACAAGGTCACTAGAGCCCCGTCCACTGTGTAGTTCTGATGCAGGGACTGCACAGACACTACACTAATGCGACGATTTTTGGATACTAGCGGTACCCAGTTTTCCCAAGCGGCCACACATGTCAGTACTAACTGGGGTTGCGTTGTTTAACTTCAATGATCAGACGAGAACTGGTGTGTCCAACGCATTAGACGGAGGTGGATTGGCTTCTTTCGGGCGAGAACTTTCGGGGCGCACCTCCCTGCGGATGACAAGTGAAACCGAGGTCCCGTGCGACGATTTTTGGATATTAAGGGTACCCTGTGTTCACAATGTTCCACCAAGCGTGTGTGTCCAACGCAATAAGCCGCTCCCTCCCGTGTGGTGTACCATGGCATTTGCACGTCAAAGAACCCTCTCTACTATGCAACGGGCAGATGAGCCAAAATTTCCAGGTGTAGGAGCTCGCCCCTCCACTCCCTCCTGGCGTCTGGTGGAGGTGGAGTGCCCCACCGAACAGTAGACCGACGGCAACTAAGCGTAGGGGTTGCAGCTTTGGTCGGTAACCGGCTGCGGAAAAACACTGTCCAATCTATCACCCTTGTGTTCATTCATAGGGACAAGATGGGTACTCGACCCTGCCATAGGCGGGGAAACAGGAGTTGCTTTTTTTTGCTTCAAAACAGATGCAAATGAGTGTCGATGGGAGGGCGAGGTGGTGGTGGGTAAGATTCGGGAGTTTGTGGGTAAACCAGGAGGAGGAGGAGGAAATTGCAGCATTGAAAGTGAATGGCGCATGCGCGTGGAATTTATTATAACTCTCCCCTCCTCCCCCACATTTAATATCAGTTTATTTAGTGATTTATGGTCGTGTTTTCGGCCTTTGGTTGTTAATTTTAATAACGCGCTGGCGCACGATGCCGACGGGTAATCGATGGGAATTTTATGGGTCCTAAATGAGTGTTCAAAGGGGGTTGGGTGTTGCGCAAAAGGGCCGGTCTCCCTCGTGTCCTCCTCTTCTCCTCCATCTCGATACATCTACTACTGCTTATCGTCGGTAATTTGACCTGACTTTCCACATTCCTCCTCCCCTTTTGGGTAAGAGCGGTGAACCCTTTTCTACATTCGGACAGTTGTTGACCAGTCGAAGGACCCCATGTGCCCTCTACCACCGCCAGTTCTCTTCTCCTCAACCGCCAAACTAGCTCACGGCGATTATAGCTTTAGAAACAATGAAGACCAAAACAATTGGTCTGGCACCTCATTATGCGATCCCACTGGACAAACATAGTGGACACACTGGTCTCATTCAAGTCATTCTCTTGTGACCCAAGGCTGACCAATTCCATTGCCTTGTTTCAGGTTCCTTACTTTCGGTCGCCACGATGATGACAATGTTTCCTTCCTTCCTTCCGTTTTCCGGTTGTGGGCGTCATGTGCATGGGATCGCTCTCGTGCTCATTTCACCTGCCTCTGCCTGCCGCCCCCCCACACCCATTCTCATCCGTCACCGCCGTTAGAAGGCTTCGTCACAGTGACCAGCATTATCACCTGCCTATGGCTACAATCCTTTTATTCCTTTCCTGATCGATAATCGAACTGGACATCCCTTCCTGATACGTGCATATTTTTGAACATTTTCACTCCACGCCCCGCCGCCCTGAAATCGATGGCATGTTGTTTTCAGTGGTAGATGCCTAGGAATTTATGACTGTCCCTTGCAAAGCCCGGTTTAATGGTTCAATGCTAGCGTTGTTTACTTGTGAATGTGTGGATGTGGGTTCCATCCGGGTTCTGCAAGGGATGGTGGGTTTCTTTTCCTGACGAGCGAAATATGGAAGCCCTGAATACTCCTTCCTTTCCGAATGGGATGCGAAGTGAAATAAGTGTCCTTGCGTGAGGGTGTGCACTACACCGAAAAAGGACCCTTTCTATGCGGAATGAAATATACATGCTCTAACTCCTACTTGCCATTTTCCCGTCTATGGCAGGTGTCGGGTATCCTGGACAACATATTCGTCGGTGAAAAAACTTCCCCGGGAGTAGGAACTCCCCCCTCCCCCCGGCGTCGGTAAGAAACCACTCAACAATAGAGGCAAAAATAGCTACTAATCCTTTTCCCACCTATGACAGGGCCGGGTACCCATCTTGTCCCTCTGAGTGGACACATAGGAGGTATTTTTCCACAGCAAGCTGCCTACCACAGCTGCAACCCCTATGCTTGTTGTTTATCGTCGGTTTCCTGCTCGTTGGGGCACTCCTCCTCCACCGCACGCTAGGAGTGATTGGGGGCGAGTTTCTACACCTGGGAATATCGCCTTATCCACCCGATGAATGGTACAGAGGGTTCTTTTACGTGCAAATGACATCGTACACCACACGGTAGGGCACCGGCCGTACTTCCTATCCGACGGAGGGCGCACTCGGGATCCTCTCTCTCCCTCTCGCCCGAAAGAAGCCAATGCACTTTAACCCAATGTTGAACCTGGAACTACTGACCTAGTAATCGAGCTCGCTACCTCCCGCGCCACCAAGGCGGGTCTCAACAATAGCGAGACCGACGTTAAAATAACCATACAAACATTTAATACGTGTGTGGGGGCGAAGAGATTGAGATTCGAACCCAGGAACCACGTATACCACTACAACCTCTGGTAACGAGGAATTTTTTGCTATTATTCCTCTTCACCTACGTCCTCATCACCTGAGAGCAGCCTCCTAAGGGTTCAGCCTGTTATGGCTGCTGGGCTTAATCCCAAACCCATTAGTACAGCATCCATCCAACCATTTCGAACCTACCAGATCCCGCCTTGGTGGCGCAGTAGGTAGCATGCTTGGTAACTGCGTCAGTGGTTCTAAGTTCGATAGTGGACCGAGGTGGGCTGGCTTCTTTTAGGAGAGAGAGAGGCTCCGAGTGCACCTTCTTTGGTCCCGTGTGGTGTACGATGGCATTTACACGTCAAAGAACCCTCTCTGCTATGGCAACGGGTAGACGAGGCAAAATTTCCAGGCGTAGGAGCTCGCCCCCACTCCCTCCTGGTGTCTGGTGCAGCTGGAGTACTCCAATGAACGGTAGACCGACGATCAATAAGCATTGGGGCTGCAGCTTTGTTCGGCAACCGGCTGCGGAAAAACACTATCCAATAGATCACCCTTGTGTCCATTCAGAGGGACAAGATGGGTATCGGACCCAGCCATAGGCGGGGAAAGGGCTAGAAATTGCTGAATAATCCCTCTGCACTGCACCCTGTCTCCTCCTCTTCCACTTCTTTGCTTTCCTTAAAGAATTTTAAAGCGATTATAGGAGGCGACGGCGCGCCATACTTGAGGAATAAATGTTCCATTCTGATTAAATTCAAGTTTCTTTATGGAAAAGAAAGAGGGCGCAAAATTGAAGGTTTGAAATAAGGGGGAAGGAAGTAATGAATTTCAGCGTAAATGACCCTTGCATCTCCCCTCGGCTCCAAGCTGGTCCCCCCTCCCTCCATCTCGGTAATATACAAGAAACCACTCCCCAGCCTTGCAGGGAGCCGCTGTATTGCGTTGGACACACCAGTTCTCGTCTGATCACTGAAGTGAAGCAACGCAACCCCAAGTTAGTAATGACACGGGTGACCGCTTGGGAACTCTTGAGTACTGCTAATACCCAAAAATCGTCCTAACAGCGCAGTGCCTATGCAGACTCTGCATTAGAACTACGCAGTGGACGGGCCCTAAGACTTTGTTTGTTTGTTGGAAATTAGGGCCCTTGAACTACAAGGTCATTAGAGCCCCGTCTACAGCACAGACTGCACAGACACTACACTAGTGCGACGATTTTTGGGTATTAGCAGTACCCGGTTTTCCCGAGCGGCCACCCATGTCAGTACTAGCTGGGGTTGCGCTGCTTAACTTCAGTGATCAGTCGAGAACTGGTGTGTCCAACGGAATTCATTGCTCCCGGGCCCTAAGACACCAACAAACCCAACCTTCCTCCGGAAGTGGAGGTGAATGACAAGGTTAATGACGTCGTCTAGGGGTCGTCCTCTGTTTTATTTCAACCCCTTCCTTAACAATAGCTACTAACACTTTTTCCTCCTATTGTAGGGTCTCTCTGGGCGATCTGTTGGATGATATTTTTCGGCAGCCGGCTGCCGTCTAAAGTTGCAAACCCTGTTTAGTTTTCGTCAGTCTCCTGTTCGTTGTGGTTCGCTACCTCCTGCGCCACGGAGGCGGGTCAACCATCTCCGATTTTTCCTCTTCAGTTTTAACAGGTGTTGGACGAAATTAGCCGGTGAAGCCGGCAAGTGGGCGTGGCTATCGGTCAGGAGGAGAAGGAGGGGGGAGCAAAGGGACGGAGGAAGAGGAATAATGGGAAATAAAACAGGGAAGGCAAGGAAAGGGTCATTCGAAGATTTCGCACGACTGAACACGATCTTCGGACTGTAGTTGTTGCGCGTTGCATCTTAAAAATGGTGTAAAATTAAATTTGGCAACAAAAAATGGCTCGAAAGCTGGAGGGTGGCGTAGGTGGGGCCTTCAAAACTCAAAAGGCACAATGAGATCGATATTTTTTTGATGCTTTTCTAAATAGAAATATGAATTCGTGTTACTACTCTGGCTCTCTCTTTTTTTTAACCGCCTCTTTCATCCCCTGTATCAATGTTGTCACAATTTTTCTTGACTGACCTCCTCTCTCCCCACCTACTCTTCACCCTTCCCCCTCTTTTTTTTGAAGGCGGGTCTCATTCTCCACCTCCTCTTCCCTTTTTTTTTCTTGCACCCTCTCTTAAACCACACATGTGTTGCATACGATGAAATATATTACTAATAATCGTTGATGTAGAAACTGCAAAAACGGAATTATGGGATTGTCTAATGGGTGAGGGGACCGGGGGAAATGTGTTGGGGAGGGGGACAGGGTGTACTTTACACCCATTCCTTCTCCCCCTCGCCTTTGTTTTTCTTATTCTCACTCTTATTTGTCATTTTCCTGTCATTGAGGTGTGTGTTCGCTTGTCTGGTTGGTTCCTGTACCTGTTTTCGTAATGATTGAATTTCCCCCTCTCTTAATACAACTGTATGTAAGCAGGAGACGGGATTTATTGAAACGGCCTTCAAAAATACTTGGGACAGCACGCTCGGTAACTGCGTCAGTAGGTTTAGGTTCGATACTGGACAGACGTGGGTTGACTTCTTTCGGGTGAGAGAGAAGCACCGAGTGCGCCTTCTTTTGGATCGCCGAGGTCCCGTGCGGTGTACGATGACTGGCACGGAAAAGAACCCTCTCTACCATGCAACGGGTAGATGAGGCAAAATTTCCAGGTTTAGGAGCTTGCCCCCACCCCGGGGTTGAGGTGGAGTGCCCCTGCGAACAGTAGACCGACGATAAATAAACATAGGGGTTGCAGCTTTGGTCGGCAATTGGCTGTGGAAAAACAATGTCCACTAGAGCTAGCTCACTTGTATCCATTCAGACGGACAAGATGGGTACCCGACCCTGCCATAGGCAGGAGATGCTTGTTTCAGAAATACTTGGAAGTTTACTGCGGCTGCCCCAAGTGTTACAGGTCATAGCTTTCATTAGGTGGGTCATTAACAGGCGATCTTCTCACACCTTTCTGAACTGCCCTTCCTTCGTCTTTTTCTCCTCCTTCCCCCTCCGTTGTCTTTGACATTCACTGTCCTACTCCTTCCCCCTGCCCCACTTTCAGACTACAGTTTTCGTCGTCCGTTGCTTAGTGTTGTCAGTCAGGACGCTGTCCACTCGCTGCCGCCTGCCTGCCATATCTCACCGTATTTCCACAGACCGCCTCAGTCATTGCAGTGGATGACCAGTAGTGTTCGGCGCCTGTGTACAAGAACTTAGTTGGTGCCCCTATCTCCCCCTCCCGAATGAAAAAAGGTGACTCCGCTCCTATCACTGGCTATGGCAGATCGGAAGGAGGACCCTGGGCACCTTTAATATCCTGGCGCCTGTGTGCATTACGCATATTGCACACTGTGCTGGCACGCCTCTGAGTCATTGACAGGGTCGGATAGCCATTTGTCCCATTGAAACCTAGAACACGCGGGCGAACTGTTGAACTATTTTTAACTGTTTACCACTCATTCACGGGTAACCTACCGAGCTACCAATACTTCCGGCGAATTCCATAATGAAATGGTCCCATTCATATCTTCGGATTCGAACCCCCGTTGCTGAAATGTGCGGCATACGTGCTTAGCTTACTTCCCCATCAACCTCGGTGAGAGATTTCGAACTCGAGCGCGTGCAGACCATATTAGGGAAAGAGGCGGGTCTTGGTCGAATGTCGGGCACGCGCCTCGGTGATACATTCTAATTAGCACCCTGCAGGAGTCGGATGTGTTAGGATGAAGTGCATTCCAAGCTTCCGACCCGGAAAAATGATGTGTTGCCGTAGTTGTCGCTAGGCGGCGTTGTGTGTAGTCGCCACCTCCCCGTTTGAAGGCTCTGCATGGGATTTGTTAGTGGATTGAAGCGAGTATTAAAAATACATTAACGGAAGGGGAAAATGGACGAGGGGTAGGGAAGAGGGAGAGGGAGGGAGAGGGAAGAGGACGAGGGAGAGTGAGAGAGTGGAGGGAGGTGGTCGCCCTCAGGACGTCTCGTGTCACACGTTGACTTTACGACGGCCTTTTACGAGGAGTTTATACGGAAAATGAGAGTGAAAAGGGGGACCGAAAAGAAGCAAATGGGGACCAGGGGTAAGTCACACCTCTCCAATTCCTGTGTGTAAAACACGATGTTAGGAGCGCTATAACTTTCCTCACCTCTCCTAAAATTCCTGTGAAATCTCTACCGTGCAAAACCAGGAGGGGGGGACGACGACGTCGAATGGGAATATTATGACTTCCGTATTTTATTTCTTTGAAAGATATTTTTATATATTGAGACAAATGCAGGCAGAAGAAATGGACAAGGTCCACAAAAGGGTGCTACAGCTATTCCCCAACAACGTGCTCTTACCTTGTTTTTAACTCCTTCCATCACTCACTCTTGGGACACCTCCCAACAACGTCCTCTGAAGAGAAGGGAATGAACCTCTTTCCTCCCTCCCTCCTGCTCTTTACCGTGGTTTTAACTCCTTCCATCCCTCACTCTTGGGACACTTTTGTAGAGAACCCCTCCTCTTCCTCCCCTTGTTGCACCCCTTTTTCGGGTTCATAACTTTAATAGTATAGTAATCCTAGGGATGATAGGGTTTTTGGAGGCCGCCGTTAAAGATTTGAGATGAGATTTTAAAATCCTAAATAAAGGAGGGTGAAAAGGGTGTAAAAGGAGGTTTTTTGAGGAGAAAGGGGTACCAGCCACAACACCTTCTACCTCCCCATGGGAAATCATAAGGGATTATTTTATCCCCTATTCAATATTTCAGGAATGATTATTATATTTTCTCCCATCTCCCCTCCCTTAATCAGCGTCCTGTGGTTGAAACGGCTCATTCTTATATTACGTCATTGAATTTTTTTTTTCAAAATTCGGCCGGCGAGTTTGTGGTTCCTATTCCTCATCCCTCTCCACCACCATCCCGTAGGTGGCAGGAACGGGTCTGCGGGTTCTAGCCCTCCATTCCCGCCCCTATCTTCCACCAGATTCCCCCCCCCCCACAGACTACTATATCCTTACAAACAATCTGCTCCCACGTCTATTTTGGTCTCCCCTCCCCTCCACCCCGGGTGCTTTCAACCACCTGCATTCCTGTAATGGACCTAACGAGCTCCTCCTCCACTCTTCTCATTACAATTCTTCATCCCACCAATCATCCATATATGCCTGGCGGCAAAATTTGAGCTTGTGGTACGCAGGTGGATTTCATCCTAGGTACTTCCGGAACACCTTCCGTCCTGCGTGGGACATACTCTTGGTTTCCTGTTGCGTGTATGTGCGTAGGGAAGTAATGACCTGATATGGATCTAGCACTACAGGGCACTTAGGGAGCGACTGTATTGCTTTGGGCCCACCAGTTCTCGTCTGATCATTGAAGTTAAGCAACGCAACCCCAGCTTGTACTTACATGGGTGGCCACTTGGGACCACTGGGTACCGCTAATACCCCAAAATCGTTTCATTTGTGTAGTGTCTGTGCAGTCTCTTGATTACAACTACGCCGTGGACGGGGCTCTAATGACCTTTGTAGTTGAAGGGCCTTAAAGCAACTCCTAATCCTTTTCCTGCCTATGGAGGGTCGGGTACCCTTCTTGTCCCACTGAATGGACACAATGGCGATATGTTGGTCATAGTTTTTCCGCAGCCGGTTGCCGACCAAAGCTGCAACCCCTGTGCTTATTTATCTTTGGTCTATTGTTCATTTTTGGGGGGTATTCCACCGACGCCAGGGGGCGAGTACAGGGCACTTCCGTTGCCGTCAGTGTAATATGTGAATACCCCCATGGCATATGACGTCATCTTTCTTTTTCTGACCTGTACACTCGTGCTCACGAAAAAAAAATGGAGTCTTCTTTTTGATATTTGAAGATGTTGATGATGAGATTGGAGATGATAACACGTCTCCTATTTTTATTCAGGATCCCTTTCTTGCCCTCGTCCAGCTCTGACGACCCCTTAGGCCCCTTACCCTTTATCTCATACACACAATATCCATTGGTAAACTGACCTCCTCCTCCTCTTTCCCTGTTCGCTTTCTTCTGTCGTTATTCACGCTTTACGAAGATGTCGACGTGTCGATGTTGTGAATTATATTTCTACTTGATGCCGAATTTCTATATGTAGAAAATCTATCGAAAAGTCGAAAGCCACTCGTAGAATGACGAATGTGAAGAGTTGCGTGAAAATGAGATTTGATCATCATCATCATCATTTCTTGTACTGCTGCAGACACTTTCTCAATTCCCCTTTGGCAAGGGTGTACGAATAAGGAGAAGGAGGCGCTCTGAATTTCCTTCAGTATCCCTCGCCATCCTCCTCTGGTCCCTTCCTCTCTGCCCCCTCTCTCTTCTCTGCCCCCCCCTCTCCTTTCTCATCCTTCAAAGCCTTAGTCAGGAATGAAAAAAAACCCTTGTCCCAGGCGGAGATGAAAATCGGATTCGACAGGTTGGCGAAGCATCTGTGACAGCGCAATGTCGTCGTTCTCTGGTCACATTTACGCTTGGGTGTGTTTCCGCCAACACTGACTGGATAACGGATCCATAGAAAGATGACTTTCTCAGGGAAACTCCGCTAGGTTCCATCTCTTCCTCATCACCCTTTCCTCCCTTGCCCTCTTTTTTTTCCATACATACACCAGAGAGTCCCCTCACTTCCTCTGCTTTCATCTTATTTCTTCTGAATAAACTCAGTATCTCGATTATCTAGTCATAAGTTGACGGTCGTGGGGTCAAGCCCACAGTTAATACGTTTTTTCCCCTCCTTTCAGTGATGCGAACAGAGCGCGGGTGTCGACCAGTTTTCATTTAAAGGTAATTTACCGAACGGCAAAATCTAATAGCGACGACACCTCACAGCAAGCAAGGAACTCCTAACCCTTTTCTCTGGTACCCATCTTGTCCCTCTGAATGGACACAAGAGTGATTAATTGGATAGTGCTTTCTAAACAGCCGGTTGCCGACCAAAGTTACAACCCCGATGCTTATTCATCGTCTGTCTACTATTCGTTAGGGCACTCCACCTCCACCAGAAACCAGAAGGGATTGAGGGCCACTTCCTCCTGGAGCTGGTTGTCGACATAAAGGCACCGTTTCAAGTGCGGTTCCATTGTTTGTTGGTGTTTTAAGGCCCGTCAACTACAAGGTCATTAGAGCCCCGTCCACTGTGTAGTTCTGATGCAGGGACTGCACAGACACTACACTAATGCGGCGATTTTTGGATACTAGCGGTACCCAGTTTTCCCAAGCGGCCACTCATGTTAGTACTAACTGGGGTTGCGTTGCTTAACTTCAGTGATCAGACGAGAACTGGTGTGTCCAACGCAATTTGCCGCTCCCAGTGCGTTTCCAAGGGGAAGAGAGATCCTTTCTTGGGTCCATGAACAGGACACCAGGCGGTCAGAGTCACGATCTCAACTCTGTATATTCGTCTGATCACTGAAGTTAAACAACGCAACCTATACTAGCAGGAGTGACCACTTGGAAGCAGTGGGTACTGCCAATGCCCAAAAAACTACTCAGTGGATGGGGCTCTAATAACCTTTGTTGTTGAAGGGCCCTAAAACACCGACGAAACAAATGGGATAGTCGTCAGTTTATGAATGCCTCGTTCAGATAGCTTGTCCATTTATGACTGTCCCGTATTCATCCTCTCAGGGTTGGTCCTCGCCCTCTTCCTTTTGGTTTTCTCTCTACTTTTTTTTGTGCCTCGGAAGATCTTTGTTACACACAGGCCCTAGAAAGAAAGAGACGAGTTTGTCTAAGGAGTTGAAGGTAGGGTGAGCATTTCTCCCCCCTTTCTTGAGGGGGACAATGTGGTTGCGTATGAGACGAGAGGGTGGGTCACAATCACACGTCACCCTGTCGAGAATTAATGCAGGTACAGGATTAAAGTTAATCGCGTGGAATAATAGTTTTGTAGCGACACCATTTTGTTGGTAAGACTGCTGTAAAGATGAGGAGACGGAAGGCGACAGTAGTGGTGTGAGGGGAGGGGAACACACACACACACAGAAAGAGAAGGGGGGGTGGGTAAAGTGAGTTTGCCGTCTTTTACCTTCTGAAAAGAAAGACGGGGAGAGGGATGTATGCCTGCGATAAGAAGAAGGTGGAAGTGAAGGGATGATGAAGAAGAAGCTAAGATGTCGGATCTCCCCACGCAAGAAAAAAAAAACACTTTGAAAGGAAGAAGCAGCAAAAAAAAAAGATAAGATCTCAAGAAAAACGAATTGGTTGTTGTAGGAAGGGAGGGTAATCAGAGAGGAGCGCGGTTGTTGCCGAATGGAAAAGGAAGAGAGGGGGGGCTAAGACAAGCACTTCAATACAAACACATCATCATACAGGACAATAACACAAGAAATAGCGCAACTTTTGTCTATCTGTTGGACCCTCCGTTTCTTGTTTTTTTTTTGTTATGTTTTCCCCCCCCCCCCCCCCCGTCAGTACTACACCCCTTCTTTTCGTTTTTGTAACTCTTTACCCCCTCCTCTTCTCCTCTCTACACTCAGTTTTCTTGAGAAACTGGTGGAAGAGACAGATATACCGAAAGCTCCAAATTGGTTCTGTGTTCAATCATGTCGAAAGTAAATTAACAGTTTTTGTGTTGTTTTCTCTCACTCTTCTTCTTTCTTATCATCCTAGTTTGTGTCCTCGGACCTTCGAATGCTGCCCTTATTTTATATAGGCTTGCAACCTCTTTTTTTGATCCCTTACACCGCACCCATTGCCTTGTACTGGAGGCGAACTCGAACTTACTGCTGTTGTAGCGATACAATAAAGTATTGGTGACGTCCACTTCCTGGAGCGCCGCCACCTTTCACGCGTTCCGCGTTCTTTCGAACGACGACGTCGAGTTGTTGTTGTTGATGGTAACTTGTGTTAACACTTGAAAGATTTTCGTCAATTTCGCAAATTAAGGACCGTTTTTGGCTCTGTTAGGAACCAACGTATGCCAAGTATAGGTCAGTTTGTTGCTCTTTGTTGTTGGATTGCTTAAAATTAGTTATTGAAAATATATTAACACATCGCTTTAACCAGTTGTTGGGTTGACGCCATTTTTAGCTCGTTGTTGTCTGAAACTTTCCAAGATTTATTGATGTGTTGTATATTCGTCATCATACCCTTCTCCCACCTGTGGCAGGGTCGGGCCGCCGGTTTTAGCCCACACTCCCACCCAGCTCCCATCAGGTGCCCCAAGCGGCGAGTCGCGTTGGACACACCAGTTCTCGTTTGATCACTGACGTTAAGCAGCCCAACCCCAGCTAGTACTGACATGGGTGTCCACTTGGGAAAACTGGGTACTGCTAATACCCAAAAATCGTCGCATTAGTGTAGTGTCTGTGCAGTCTCTGCATCAGAACTATGCTGTGGACGGGGCTCTAATGACCTTTGTAGTTGAAGGGCCCGAAAACACTGACAAACAAACAAACCAGGTGCCCGTCCACTACCGTATTCTTACGGGCAACCTGCTCGCACGTCTGCTTTGGTCTCCCCCTGCCCCGGGGGCTTGCAGCCACCTGCATTTCTGAAATGGACCTAACGAGGTCCTCCTCCCCTCTTCTCATTACGTGTCCACTCCCCAGGCTACATCTAATATACTCATTGCTAATTCTATCTGCTCTCGACACACCCCACTCATGTACCGCAGCATTCGCATCTCGGCTACTTGCATTCTATTGACGTGGCTCTTCCTCACTGTCCCCAACACTCTGGCCCATATAGCATAGCGGGCCTAACCACTGCCCTGTAAAACTTCCCCTTCAAGATTGATGTACTGTATATTACATTTGAAATTATACCCCCTGTTAAGCCGACTTACCCTAATGCGAGCTAAGAAGCATGATTGGCTGAGTGGCTTAAGCCGCGAGTGGCATGAGTCAGCCGATCAACGGCTGAGTCAATTCCAACTGAACTCGGGTTCTATTTTCTTCTCTTGTTGAAGCGCCTTATCATTGCGGAAAAAAAGCGGCATTCGAATATTACGTGTCATGTTACTGCGGGCCTCTCAGACTACAGTACTCAGCATTGCTTCGAATGACTCGATGTCGCAGTGGGTAGCACGCTCAGCAACTACGTGAGTAGTTCTAGGTTCAATACTAGACCGAGGTGGGTTGGCTTTCGGGTGAGAGAGACAGAGAGAGGCGAGAGTGGCGAATTGCGTTGGACACACCAGTTCTCGTCTGATCACTGAAGTTAAGCAGCGCAACGCAGCTAGTACTGACATTGGTGGCCGTTTAGGAAAACTGGGTACAGCTAGTATCCAAAAATCCTCGCGTTAGTGTAGTGTCTGTGCAGTTTCTACATCAGAACTACACGGTGGACGGGGCTCTAATGACCTTGTAGTTGAAGGGCCCTAAAATACGAACAAACAAACAAGAGGGAGAGAGAGAGGCCCAGAGTGCACCTTCTTTCGGATGAGAATTAAAACCGAGGTCCTGCGTGGTTTTCGATGGCATCTGCACGTAAAAGATCCCTCTCTGCTATGCAACGGGTAGAAGAGGCAAAATTTCCAGAAGTAGGGGCCCTCTCCCCACTCCCTCTCGCCGTCTGGTGTAGGTGGAATGCCCCAACGAAGAATAGCCGGCAATAAATAAGCATAGGTGTTGTAGCTGTGATCGGCAACCGGCTATGGAAAAACACTGCCCAATCTATCACGCTTGTGTCTATCCAGAGGGACAAGAAGAGTACCGTGGCGTTCCCCGATGAACAGTACCGTCCATTAGATCACCCGTGTGTCCATTCAGAGAGACAAAGAGGGGGGTATGCGACCCTGCCATAGGCGGGGGAAAAAGGTTAGCAGTTACTTACTTTGCTGTGCGAAAGTATGAGGGGAAATTGAAACTGAAGGAACCAGAGCAGAAGGATTTTAGGGGAGTCAAGGGGGGGTGGGGTTGAGATTGGTGGAAGGTGGGGTCGGGGGTCGATCTTAGTAACCACGCCTACTCATTCAACCCTGTCACCTCTAATTGATGTCGGTATCCTTCCGTGTCATTAAACAACCGTTTTGCCGCTCATGATTTTTGAAATGTACTCGCTCCTTTTCTGCCTGCATCTTATTCATCATTTTCTTTTTCGGAGCTGGAGGAGGAGAGGGAGACAAGGGGCACGGGGGTAAGTAAGGGTCCTGACCTTACCCTGACTTCCTCATCCACCACTGGCCTCCCCGACGACGAGTATTAAAATCGTCAAGAAAAAAAATGAAACAATGGATCCTCGTATTGATTACGTTTTTAGTTAAACGAGTGGAAAATGCAAACTCAGCCTCTATTATTATTAATTTAAAACCGCGGTGGATTTTGTAATGAAGTGCAGATGGTGGGGGTTTCATCCCCCCCCCCTCTTACCCCTGCCCTCAAATTTTCCATTCGCTTCTCAAGCATTGTTCTCCCAGCCCCAGGCTCGACAAGTCGGGGATCACGTAATTAATTAAAAGGATTGTATTTCGACGACATTAAGTCACACTACTGCCCATCTCCTCTCTGTACCGTGTTTCTTTGCCTTCATGGGGCGCTGTATTACGTTGGACGCACCAGTTCTCGTTTGATCACTGAAGTTAAGCAACGCATCCCCAGCTAGTACTAGGATTGGTGACCGCTTGGGAACACTGGTTACTGCTAATACCCCAAAATCATCGCATCACTGTACTGTCTGTGCAGACTCTGCATTAGAACTATGCAGTGGACGGGGCTCTAATGACCCTTGAAGGGCCCTAAAACACCAACGAAGCGAAAAAAAATCCTTCAAGGGGATGGGACGGGTTACGCCTCCTTCTCTCCGGCATGACCTATGACTCACACCCATTTCTCCTTCTCAGGATGATGCTCTCCGCATTTCGTGTACTAGTTAAGGGAAGGATGTAGGATCGCATCTCGTTGGATGACATGAAAAATATACACCGGCCTGAAGTAGCGCCACCTGTTAACGGAAAGGGGACGGGCTACTCCTTCTTCTCTTCGAAATTACCTACGACTTACACCCATACTCTTTCTGAGGATGACGCTCCCCGCATTTCGTGTACGAGAGGAAAAGGAAGTAGGATCGCATCCCGTTGAATGACATGAAAAATGTGCACCACCTGAAGTAACGCCACCTGTTAGCAGTTGGTTAGTTGTCTAACTCTGCTCTCGCCGCGACGTCTGGCGGTGAGGGTGCAGTCGTTTCAAAACTGCGCGCATGCGTCGTGTTGCTTTCCTCGTTGGTGTCCTTTTCTGTGCTCTGTTTATGTCCATCGATGGTCATTTTTAAGTCTGTTATTACTCTTTTTTTATTTTTCTCTTCAGTGGAGTATTTCTCTTCTATCCCACTGACCACTGACTGCCCTTCCTCCTCTCCTTCTCTTCCCTCCTTTGCTGTGTGGTTTATTGTTTTCTGTGTCTCATTTTTCTCACGTCGGTGGCCCTGGACTGGACAATGATCAAAAGTCCGATCGGATAAATCCTCAGGCAGAGAAATGGACACTCCAATTGCCTAGAATCCCTCACCCTCCGCCTTGTTCTCTTGACCCTTTTTCACCCCACCCTCCTCTTTCTGGTTGTCATGGAGAATCATTTTTATGACTATAATAGATGTTGTTATCGATGATGATGAGGAGGAGGTGGACACAGTGGCGTTGAAAGCGGAAGTGGACAATGACACCGTTACAAAATGAAATTTCCAAGTGAAAATTGCTTGTTTTAATATCCGATTGAATTTTATGGATGTTTATTCGTGGTCAGTAACATACAATTTGACCCTCGAGGTTGTCATCATCATTTTTCAGCAGTTGAGGGGTGGAAGGGGGGTACTGGACAATGTTGAAGCACTTCCCCCTCCCTTCCTCTTTTCCGGCTCTCGTCTTTAAGAAGTGAGCCTTTTTCAAATTAATGAAGAGAAGACGACTCTCATTGTCTCCGTTGGCCGTCACGTGACATTGTTACTTTTCAGTTCGCGTCCCCTTCCTTCATGGGATAGTCTTTCTCTCCCCCTGGAGTTCGAGGTCCATCTACAGCCCTTCACCTGCTGTCGCTGACCACTACAGAGAGAGAGAGAGAGAGATATTCTCTCCCCTTTTTCCGAGACCTACAGTAGAATCTCGTTATATCGAACCTCAGGGGACCGTGAAAAATAGTTCGATGTATCCGAGATTCGATATATCCAAATCCCGAATTATATGTAAAGCTAAAATTTACATCGGGCGGGACCGGCGCTCATGCTTCGATATAAGCGGGAATAAGCAGGATTTCGATATAAGCGTGTTCGATATACCGAAGTTCTACTGTAGTTGCTGTTATCGGTGTTGTCCAGTGCCGACAAAGACTAGAACGGCGCACTGGTCAGTTTTAGCGCTTCTGTCCTATTTGCACTCCCCTAAATTTATGATGACGACGATGACAAAAATGGTGGATGTGGAGCAGTGTTGACGAAATGTAAGGGAGGAGGAGGATAAATTGTTTTTTTCGTGTGTTGAAGCTTTGTACGGGGTGGGTGGACATGCGCCCCCCTCTCTCTCTCTTTCTCCTTAAGTCCAATAATGGACTTCCGCCAAGACGAGGCAGTGAATGTTGAAGATAATGATGTAAAAATACCATCTTTTTGTCCCCCTCCCCTCAATAAAAAAGCAGTTCTTATCTCTAGTGACACCAACCAGTTGTCGACTATTTTTACAGCCACCATTTGTTCCTGCCTCAATCGTCCCACCCCACTCCCCCTCTGTTTTTTTTTTTATCGCAACCACGCTTTTGTCACCCTGTATCGCCACCTTTCTTATCTCGACCTTTGTCCACTTTCTCAGCATCCATTTCATCTCTCTCTCTCTCTCTCTTGAGGGTAAGACGGGGTGAGGAGAGCAACGAGAGACAATACTACGAAAAATATTCATATTTAGGGGTGAATAATCCAACCTCGGTGACGCAGTGGTTAGCGTACTCTGTAACTGTGCCAGTGGTTCTAGGTTCGATTTCGGACCGAGAGGGGTTTGCTTTTTTTCGGGCGAGAGAGAGCAGCTGTGTGAGAGAGCTCTAGTGGTCCTTCCTTCGCATGAGAAGTAAAACCGAGGTCCCGTGTGGTGCAAAATGACATTTGCACGGTTTAGGAGCTCGCCTCCTCTGACGTGGGTGGAATTTCCCCAGCGAGCAGTAGGCCGACTATAAATAAACATAGGGATTACAGCTTTGGTCGGCAACCGGCCGCGGAAAACACTGTCCAATAGATCACCGTTGTGACCATTCAGAGGGATAAGATAGGTGCCCGACCCTACCATAGGCGGTAAAAGTGTTGAGAGGTGCTTCGTGGAGGTGGATAAGAACGAGACGTAAGGATGTCTTCTCCAAGTTGGAGGCGAACACACGATGCTTGCATGCGTAGTAAGGAAGAGTAGTGTCAAGGGGGAGCTTTTGTCATCGTATGACGTAGTCGTACTCTGACACGTGCGGTTGTTCTTTTTTTTTTTGTGATTGGCCAACTACCCAATCAGAGATTAGTGAGACCGTGCGCACGTGTTGTTAGACACGTGATTTAAGCGTCTGTGGTTGCCTTGACGATATCTTTCTTTTCTTACTGGTTTAGGACCATGTTACTTCGATGTTATCCTCTTTCCCCGCAATCAGCCGTCGTTCATCAAGACTTGTGTCTCTCTCTCTCTCTGGGACACCATTTTCGTGATTTTAGGATTAAGATGTAGAGGAAATTTAAGGGATAGAGAATGGGTAGAGAGGAGGAGGGGGACGGGGAGAGGGGAAGACGAAACTGGAACGGGATGTGAGTCTTGGGAAAAGACGTGAAAGAGTGTAGCTTAATTGGGTTCGTTTCCGTGTCGAAATTTGCCTAATTAACTCGTTTCCATGAGCGTATTCGGGGGGTGTAAAATTTTGTCTAGTCTGGAATAAATTTGTATGTTTGGTACCTGTCCTTTCGTCTTCTTCAGTCTCTCTTTCTCTCTCTCTGGGGCTTCGTTTAAAGCAATTTGTCCAAACATTCACAATTTCGTCTTGCTCTTTCATTGCTCGCTCTTTCTCTCTCTCTCGTATCTGGGAAAAATATGCAAATGTGGGACTATATACTATTAATATTCATATTTGAATTTCTTTGAGTTTTACTCCTTCGTTGTGTGTATTTTCTTCTTCTTGGCTTCACTCTTCAGAGAGGGAGAGAGCGAGAGAGAGAGACTGGTACTACCGCCTACCGCCGCTGGAATTGATTTTGAAGCGCGAGTGAGTGAAGGTGCTTGTGGTTAAACGGTGATTCGGTCTTGTAATTTTGTCGACGTGCTGAGAGTCTCAGATATCGACGACTTGGGCCTCTTCAGGTTCTTCTCGCCTCGCTTCTCAAACCCCCCCCCCTTCCTTCCTCTTTCCTCCTTATTACCTCTCCCACAGGTCCTCTCGTGTTTCTTCTCTCTCTCTCTCTCATATTTCTGCAAAGGCAACAGTTTGCTACTGTTGCCGGTTGTTCTCCATTTAGTATGTTTCTTCGAGCCCATTTGTCCATGTCTCTTCCTCCTCCTGTCCTTACCTAGTCTCTCTGCGGGTCTGATTATTGGGTCCTTTCATTCTCCCCCGTCCTTCGTCGCCATTGTCAGTTGGGCCCTTCAACTACAAGGTCATTAGAGCCCCATCCACTGTGTAGTTCTAATGCAGAGACTGCACAGACGCTAATGCGACGATTTTTGGACATTAGCGGTACACAGTTTTCCCAAGCGGCCCCACCCGTGCCAGTTCTAGTTTGTTTTGATGGTGTTTTAGGGCCCTTCAACTACAAGGTCATTAGAGCCCCGTCCACAGCATAGTTCTTATGCAGAGACTGCATAGACACTACACTAATGCGACGATTTTTCGGTATTAGCAGGGGAGCGGCGAGTTGCGTTGGGCACACCAGTTCTCGTCTGATCACTGAAGTTAAGCAACGCAAGCCCAGTTAGTACTGACATGGGTGGTCGCTTGGGAAAGCTGGGTACTGCTAATACCCAATAATCGTCGCATTAGTGTAGTGTATGTGCAGTATATGCATTAGAACTATACAGTGGATGGGTCTCTAATGACCTTGTAGTTGACGGGACCTTAAACTCCAACAAACAAACAAACAACAATCGGTATTAGCAGTACCCAGTTTTCCCAAGCGGCCCCACCTGTGCCAGTTCTAGCTGGGGTTGCGTTGCTTCACTTCAGTGATCAGACGAGAACTGGTGTGTCCAAGGCAATAAGCAACTCCCCTCGCCATTGTCAAAACATCTTCCTTCCTAACTCATGTTTTTCATCCATGTGATGATACAGACTGTTGATTCGCCCTGTATGGGAGAGGATGTATTCGGGGTTGACCCTCCCACCCTCAGTTCTCCCCCATGTTGCATCCCCTGCGGTGGTTAGCGATCCTCTCTGGCATTCAGCTGCATCCATATTACTGTTTTAATTCAATTTGTTGAGTTTCTCAATTGGATTTTCGTCACACACCGAAAAGTGTAATAATAATTATTGTTATGACAACTCCCTCACGCGCGCTCTCTCTCTCTCATTTTGGGGAGTTTTTCCTCTCCCCTCTCCTACTTCATTGCTTTCCCTTGGCTCTACTGATTGCGGGTGAGGGTCCTTCCACCTACTAACCTGCCGCCGGTCTGTTGTTTGTACTTGTGTAAAACGTAGCTGTTGTGTTTATTAACGCCAATTGTTGTTTACTAGTGAATTTGCATATTCAATACCCATTGCTCTCTCTCTCTTATATGGAACCCTCTGACACCCTCTCATAAACGGCATTTCATCTCCCCTTCTTCCCCTCCTCCTCCTCCTACTTCATTTACCCTGATTTGCTGCCAAAAATTACCAATCCGTGTGAAGGGGGTGTAAGGTCGAATAGGGACTTGCTTCAGTAAATGAAATAATAGTGTCAAAATGGATAAACGAGAGAGGAGTAGGTTGCGCCACCTGACGCCATGAATGAGTAGTGAGTGAAGTAGGTAAGTTGACTTGGCTGTCCAGAAAGTTGACCAGATTCGCATTATTAGCCATCGGCTAAGTTAGACGCTATTTGAAAGTCGGTTGGTTGTTGTTGTTTGTTTGTGTTTTAGGGCCCTTCAACTACAAAGGTTATTAGAGCCCGTCCAACGCGTAGTTCTAATGCAGAGACTGCACAGACACTACACTAATGCGACGATTTTTGGGTATTAGCAGTACCCAGTTTTCCCAAGCGGCCCCCCATGTTAGTACTAGCTAGGGTTGCGCTGCTTAACTTCAGTGATCAGACGAGAACTGGTGTGTCCAACGGAATTCGCCGCTCTCCAGTGTTCTCAAGCTCCCACCCATGATAGTATTAACTGGGGTTGGGTTGTTTAACTTCAATGATCAGGCGAGAACTGGTGTGTCTAACGCAGTAAGCCGCTCTCCCCCCTCACTCGCGAACAGCCTTCACTCCTTCAGTGGGGCAATATGGGTGCCCGACCCTGCCATAGGCGGGAAAGGGTTAGGAGTTGCGTTTTTTTTTTTGGAATCAACCATTCAGCCGAAATCATTCGGCGCGTTAGCTGTTGTCGGCTGACTCGTTGCCGTCATACTTAATGCTGCTTAGCTACTGAACTTTTGTTGATGGTGGCATATGGGGGACAAAGTCCTCCCTCTCCATCCTCTGACCTCTATTTTTCCGTTTTGGGGGATGTGAGGTGATGAGGAGAGATGGAAGGGTACAGTGAGAGGAGTACCTGTGGTAGCGGTGAATTGCGTTGGACACACCAGTTGTCGTGTGATCACTGAAGTTAAGCAGCGCAACCCCAGCTAGCACTGACATGGGGGGCCGCTTGGGAAAACTGGGTACTGCTAATACCCCAAAATCGTCGCATTAGTGTAGTGTCTGTGCAGTCTCTGTGCTGTGCTGTAGACGGGGCTCTAATGACCTTGTAGTTGAAGGCCCCCTAAAGAACACCAACAAACAACATCATCAAAGAGTACCCGAGAAAGTGGCTCAAAGGTAAAAAGGTGCAGGAGGGTGATGTTTCTATGGCTTGTCTGAGTTGTGGTCAGGTGTGGTTAGGATCAGGACCTACAGAGGCACAAGGGTAGTGATCAAAATGTAGATTTGGGCTAGTATCCCTTCTTCCAAGTACTGACCGCTGAAGGGACAATCACAATTTACGTTGTTCAGTAAAGTTTGATTCATTTCCTTTACTTTTGGAGCTCCTCGCTTCATTTCTGGAGTGGTGAGTGGAGGTGAAGGGCTTAATCTAATCCCCAGGTGTCTCTTTACCCCTCCTCCTGTAACATCCATCAATTCGCCCCCCTCCTTTTACTATCTTCTTATAACCCCTCCCCCCTTTTTTCTCTCTCTCCTGAACTGCGCTTCAAATGACAGAAATACTTGATATGCATTAAGATAATTTTTATGAATTATATTTTGTTGTGGAGGAGAGAGGAGGTGGCAGGACCAACCGAAGTGAACCCTTAGCCCTCCTTCTCCCGAAAAGATTTTTTGTGTGCTGTTAGATGGAGTATGATGTTTAATGTCCCGCTTTCTTAAAAGGGACAAAATGAAGACAGAGAGGATAAATGACGAAACCATCTGCGTTTTTTTTTCCTGATAGGGGGAGAGGGTTTTGGGGTTCTTGATGCATTGTGTGAAAATGATGAGTGGTTTGGGGGAAAGAGGTGCAAACTGTGTGAGAGTCCTAAAGGGGGAGCAGGAGATTAGGCTGAAAGGGTAGCATTTCCCAATTTATTTCATTTTTTTTTGTCATCCTATTTGCATTTCTTTATAGCTGTTGGCCAAGGTATGTAAGAAAGTGTGTGGCTTTTCAGGATGGTGGGTGTGGTGTGAATTGGGGTGTGTATCCACGTCCTCATGTTACGGGACAGGAGTGTAAAACATTAATTTTTTTTTCTTCTCCCCCCTCTACTTCTGCAAGTGGGACGGTGTTTTTAATGAATTCCACTTCATCATCTTTATTTTACATCTTTTTCTTCAGTTGCTGCTTGTTTTCTTCTCTCGACGACTTTGAATTAATTAAATGCATCCGCATTGTCGACGCCGCCGGCTTTCCAGTGTGTGGGGTGGTTAGGTTCCATATGTATGTATGTATATGTTCGCGGGATCGATTCCCGATTCGGAGGAGGGTCGATGCTGCTGATGATGATTATTATTACATAGGACGATGGATGCAATTTCTTTTAATAAATTAAGATGTTTATGATGTGATGGATGCAGGAAGGGTGGTTTGGTGAAAGGCTGGTGGGGAGAGGAAGGAAGGGGTAGACAGGCATCTATCTCTTGGATAATGGGGAGACGGGAGTGGGGATAAGATGAACGGCTGAATTTGGGCGAAGGAAACTTGTTTTCTCTCTCTCTCTTTGAAAACTAATGAATTTACTTATCACTTGTCGAGAAAAAAGAAATTGCCGTCAGTTTTATTATTATTATTATTATAATTATTGCATTCGTTCAGAATGAATAAATGGCGCTACTCGCCGGAAGCGAGGGAGGAGGGGTACCAGTGTAGAAGATAACACTCTGTCTTACCCTCTGTTCCTCCATCTCCTCCTCGTGCTCCTGTTTCTCTCGCCTTTTTTCTAACCTCTCAAAACTAAATTTCGTATTTAGTGGAGTTGTTTTGCTGTGTCGTTGTGTTATAATCGTCCCTGATTATTCCCCCCCCCCCCTCCACTCCTGCACTGCCTCCGTCTTCCTTCTTCCTTGAAAAACGTGCTCGGTAACTGTGCCAGTGGCTCTAGGTTCGATACTGGATCAAGGTGGGTTGGATTCCTTCGAGAGAGAGAAAGAAGCTCCGAGTGCGCCTTCATTAGGATGAGAAGTAAAATTGAGGTCCACTCTGGTTTCCGATGGCATTTGCACGTCAGAGAGCCCTCTCTGCTATGTAACGGGTAGATGAGGCCAAATTTCTAGGTGTAGGAGGTCGCCCCCCACTTCCCCCTGGCGTCTAGTGGAGGTGGAGTACCCCAACGATCAATAAACGCTGGAGTTGCAGCTTTGTCCGGCAGCCGGCTGTTGCAAAACACTGGCCGTTTCAGTGTCCACTATCCACTTAGTGTCCTTTCAGAGGGACAAGATGGGTACCCGACCCTGCCTTAGGCGGGGAAAAGGGTTAGGAGTTGCAAAATGGCACGTACATTAGTCTCATTTCTGCTGCTCTCTCTCTTTTTCAGTTGTCCTAGATTTTTATGAGGCTGCCGTTCATTAAGGAGTAGCTGCCGTTTGAGTCGTCGTCGTCGTTCCATTCATCACGTGAGCGAACGTTGGCTCGGCACGTGCGCGAATGCCGTCACGTGACGACGGCTACTCGAGCCTTGAGATGCGCATGCGCGGTTTTTCCTCTTCGCCTTGTTGTGGCCGTTATTAATGGCTCTTGTCCACCTTGTGTGTAATTACAGGGGAGTCTTTTCGGCTTATTTCTTCTCCTCTTGCGCACATTCCTTAGTGTCCGGTTTCTACAAGTGTCTTAGTTGTTGTTGTGTCACACCCCTACTCCCCTTTCCCTCTCTCTCTTCCTTCAAGAATGGGCTTTATTGCTTATTTGAGATGGCAAAATAATGAACGTTTTCTCATAAATTCCGTTGTCTCGTAAGCGTCCGCATTTGACTGTCCACTCCCAAGGCACCCCCCCCCCCGACTCCTGCCTCCTCTCGCTGTTTCTCTCTTTATCCTCCTCTTCTGACTCTCACCCTATGCTCATTTTATCCTTGTTGTTACCCCTACCTCCCGTCTTCTAACTATTCCCGCCTCTGTCTTTTGTTGGACCATGGCCATTAAGATGATGACCCATCCTTCATATTTTGATTCTGCGCAGTGATGTCTTTTTCTGGCAAGTAGGTGGTGAGCGTGTGTGGAGAAAATTGGAGGATTTTGTTTCCCCTGCTGGTCACTTTCACTTCATTCTCAAGCGCCCTTGTGTTCTTTTTTTTTTATGGAATTGTTGAGTGGTCATTGGTCACTCCATCAGATGTGCGACGGACCATAAGAGCACACTGCGCATTCTTTTCGATAAATAAATATGATGCCACCCCCGCCGCCTTCACCTCTCCTCCCTAACTTAAGTTTCCAATTGTTTTGGTCATTCTCCCTCCTCCCCGGTCTCCACTGACCCCTCTCTTATGGTCTTTATTCAACCCGTGTCATCTGTGGTGTTCACATAGGCTCCATTTTACAGACATTCTGCTCTCTCTCTCCGAAATGAGTCGTCGTCGCCGGACTGTCATGCTAGAGACTGACCTTAGATGACCAGTGGGTACTCGACGTTGTCCCCTCCCTCTCCTTTCCGCGGCTCGATCTCCAAGAATTCTTATTTATTGGACAACAGCACGATATGTGTCCTCAACTTCATTTCGTCCATTTGGTAATTTATAAAAATAAGACCATAGTGCACATGGCGGGGGTGCTTTGGTCCCTCTTGCAACAGGGTTAGGGTTGGTGTTGGTCCACCGACCCCCTTTAAGAATAAGAAAATGTATGGAATTTCATGTCTACAATGAGGTTGATGGAGGGGGAGGGTGTCCATTCACTCTATTTCAGTTATAGACGACCTTTTGTTTTTTTTAGGGTCATTTTGGCTACTTCTTCATCTGTTCCATGGATGGGTGGGAGACGGGGAATAAGGACGAGGTCCTTTTTTGAGTATGACCATGTTGCGCTCCTGGTGGTGGAATTGTAATTTATGGAATGCCGCGGTGTTAGGGCGTCAGGTTTGCCGCAAGTTGAGGACTTCATTCGAATATCTACCCCGGTGTGTAAAAAGACTGAGTTCAATTCCCGGTTGTGTGGACAAGATGGTGCCAAAATGTATACTCTGATGACTACTAACCATGTATGGGACCCACTCAGATTTCATAGAGGCCCTTACACCTATCGGGAGGTTCTTATCGGGAGTCTTAGCAAAAGCATTTCCTAATCTTTTTCCCGCCTATGGCAGGGGCGGGTACCCATCGTGCCCTCTTACTGGACACAAGGGTGATATATTGGAGGTTTTTTTTGCTGCCAGTTGTCGACCAAAGGTGCAACCCACATGCTTATTTATAGCTGGGCTACTGTTCGTTGGGGAATTCCACCGAGGCCAGGGGGCGAGGTCCTACACCTAGAAAATTTGCCTTGTCTACCCGTTGCATAGTAGAGAAGTACCTTTGAGCTGCAAATGCCATCGTACACCACACGGGACCTCGGTTTTACTTCTCATCCGAAGGATGGCGCACTCTGGGCCCTCGCTCTCTCCCGAAAGAAGCCAACCCACCTAGGTCTAGTTTCGAGCCTAGAACCACTGACGCAGTTACCGAGCATCCTACCCACTGCGTAACCCAGGTGGGATATGTCTTAGAAATGCTTCTGACATTAGACGAATCTTGGGCTATTTCTAGACCCTGGCGTGAGTGCAGATCGAACCCAGGGCTGTCAATCTCCACATTTCCAAGTGTCTAACCCAGTGGGGGGTTTTGTTTCGCCTGATTGTGTGGGTCCTGCTGGTGGAGGGCCGAGCATCGACAGTGCTGATGGCGTCGGGTTGGAACTGCGTCGAGGACGATGACTACGTTTCGTCGTAGACCCCCTG